>CM056381.1:31026498-31292548 GCA_029718625.1 Synaphobranchus kaupii
TTCTTACCTCCAGCCAATATGTGCATGGGCATCGCAGTAGATAAACTAAAAACTAAGATAAGATAAACTAAATAAAAAAATACTTTTTAAAAATGTATGATCATTACTTACGTCAGTGCCTTCAATTAAAGTAAAAAATACTGATTGGTACCTGAAACTGATTGTTATAATTTAGGCTTAGAATGTAGTCATATTTTCTGCAATATTGGTAGCCAACTAAAGTCAACATTTTCTCGTCCCGTTGACCTGATATGTAGGCGAGTGAAATCCAGTTTACATTTTAAACCAACGTGTGAACTGCAGCATAAACGAAGACTGCTATCGCGATATGAACTTCCTATTGAATCCTGTAGCCTGGATTTTTAGATATGTTGTATTGGATTAAAGGCAGGGGGAGAACAAATGGGTTATTATTTTAAACCGCTGGAGGTTTTCAGGCATAGCCTATAAGGAAAAATTCCGCATTTGGTTCTCCCTCCGGCTCCATAATGCAACCCATTGATGAAATCACAGTAAAATGTCAACTATTATATTAACTCTGAGAGAGTAAATTTTTACTCAAGTAGAAAACGTTTGGTCACTCTCGGACTGTATATAGACGTATATAGACTATGTTAGAGTTAAATCAACACAGATCATGTTAATATGTAGTTTACTCTTCTGGAAATAAGCTGATGTTATGTATAAAATAGAGGGTAAAATACAGGAGAAGTAGGCTACAGCCGTTTCCCTTATATCTTTTGGGAAAGTCCACTTGTAAGAGGAAGTGCGATTTAATTAACATTTTGCTAAAAGTAAGGATGAGATAGGATTAGAGAAATGACACTGATTAATTGCATAAAGATTAAAAATACAGCTGTGATTTTTAAAATATATATTATATAAATTGTGATATAGGCTAGGGAAGTTCTGGCATTGTGGGGCTCTTCATCAGTCTCTTTGGTATTTATTTTACCTTTAATTGAGTGTCTGTGCATCTTAATCTCTTAGAAATTGTAATGTGGCGTGACGTGTGAGGTGGGAGGAGCCAAACGCAGCAAGGGGAATCATTAAGCCCATAGGCCACTAAGGCGGGATACCCCGCAGATAAGGGAAGGAGACAAGACAAGGAACACACACACACCACAGCTACAGACCGGCTCAGTTACACACGAGCCAGAAATAAAACGCCCTGTCTCGATAACGAGACGAATAAGAACAGGCGAGTAGCACAATGGCACAACAAAACATACAGCAAATATACACAGAAAACTAATAACTACCTATTGGTATAGGAGGAGGCGAAGGAACAGATATTACGTTCCGTGGCTACTTCCCTTAGCTAGCAGTCACATGCAGCAAACAAACCTGGGTAAACACCCGATCTCCCAGGAGAGAGAAACATTTTACAGGTGAGCCGACGGAGCACCGTCGTCCCATTGCCTTACCAGCAAAATGACTAAGCTAAAAATATAAAACCACGCCCAAGCCTCTCAGTAAGGTAAAATGTAACAAGGCGAACCGGAACAGAGATTTAACGTTCCATGGCTAGTTAAACAAGTACGCAGTCTAATACAGCAAACAAACCTGGGTAAACACCCGATCTCCCAGGAAGGAGAAACATTTTACAGGTGAGCCGACGGAGCACCGTCGTCCCAAAACTTTACTATCCAAAAGATTCACGCAAACTTAAACACCCGCCCTAGCCTCTACAGTAGCCTAAAATAATATATAACGAAGCCGAGGAACAGAAAGCTAACGTTCCCATGCTACGCGCAGTCACACACAAACACGTCCACAACAACGCCCAAGCTCCATATAAAGAGACACACCCCGAGAACGAAACAGAACAACAGTTCCAAACAAAATCGTCCCGCAGGTAAAAAGGACGCACAGGACGGCTGCAACAAAAGACCAACGCAAAATAGCACGACAGCCTCAATATAAAATAAAAACCCTGACTCACAACAAAGGGGAACGTAGTCCACGAGAAGGACAACAGGGAATAAACGTACCAAGCTACTAACTGGCTTACCGTAACCCGGAAATGAGTGGAGCTAAAACGCCAGGTCTCTCAATAAGAAAACCAATCAAAAGGCGAACAAAATGGACCAGAGAAACTGCTACTCTATACTTCTACGAGCTCATAAACTAAGTAGAAGCGAAAACGCCCGAATCCCCTATGGGAAGACATGTGCCGAAGGGCGAACAGAACTAAAGTTCCCAACAGAATCGCACAAATCTCCATACACGGAGATTAAGCACAACAACACGAAATAGAGCAGAGATTTACAGTCCCAAACTCCTACGAGGTAATCAACTACCTAGCCAGCAAGAAATAAGCCCTGCCTCTAAAGAGACGTTAACAAAGGGCGAGAAGCCAAAATGGTACGAGAACTAACACAAAATAAAACACCACAGTACATAACAATAAACAAACAATGTCGAAGCCCCGAACGAAGGAAACGGTAGGCTTATATAACTCAGGTGACTACGAACAGGTGTAAATGCTTAACAGAAACTCCGCCAACTCAGCAGGGCGGAGCAAGCATCTACCGAAAGGGCAGCGCCCTCGCGTGGCCACCGAGGAAAACGACCGCATGGGAAAACAGGGTTGAAAACCATGACACAAATAAAACATAGGCTTACTTACGGGAAAGTGGTCAGGGATAGGCCTATATAAACTAGGAAAAATGCCAGATGTTAGATAGGAGACTGAGAAAATTAAAAACTTGTCACAATTAAAAAATTGTTCTCCTGCCTGCCTTGCCTGTTCCCGTCCAGCCCTGCTCCAGCCCTTTGCCCTCCTGTTCTCCAGCCTCTGACTGATCTCCCGGTTCTGACCCCTGCCTTTTCTGGACTTCACCCTGCTTTCTCCGTATTGCACTGATTGCCTGGACTCTGACCCCTCCCTGGACCTGACTACGATTCTGCCTATCCTGCATTGCACTGTTTGCTGGCCCTTGACCCTTGTCTGTCGACTCTGAATAAAGCCTGTTAACTACATCTTGGTGTTTGCATGTGGTTCCAATCGGTTCTCATAACAGAACAATCTGGCCACTATGGAACCAGTAGACCCACGACAGGCTTCCGAGGTCCTTTGTTATCAGGGCGCTCGACTGGGGAAGCACGATACAGAGCTGCGGTCGCTCCAACAAGCCATACACACTATCACAGAACAAAAGGCATCCATGACACTCCTGGCCCAGGACACCGCAACCTCCACCCAAGCCGCCAGCACTGTCGTGCTCCAGGTCCAGTCCATGGCTGCTCCCTGAAAGGTTCCGGAGCCCCGTCTGCCCGTACCTGACCGGTACTCTGGAGAGCCGGTTCCTGTCACGCCTTCCTTGCCCAGTGTTCACTGGTCTTCGAGCTTCAGCCCTCCTCATTTCCCTTTGAGTAGTCCAAGGTCGCCTACATCATCACCCTGCTCTCTGGGAAGGCTTGTGCTTGGGGAACGGCATTTTGGGAGTCAAGAGATACGCACACTGCCACCTTTCGTCCTTCTCCATGAGATGAAGAAGGTTTTTGACCGTACCTCAGTTAGTCACTCGGCGGCATGACAACTCCTGCACCTCCGTCAGGAACAGCAATCAGTCTCGGACTTCTCCATTGAGTTCCGGACATCTGCGGGGTGGAACCAGGAGGCATCATATGACACCTTTCTGCATGGTCTGTCAAAAAGCATTCAGGATGAACTAACCATGTGCGACCTGCCCCAAGACTTGGAGGGCTAGTAGACATCTCTATCCGAGTCGACACTCGTCTGCAGAAACGATGATTGGACCGAGGGATCCAGTGCCGAGTCTCTCCATCTCCTTCTGCTCCTCGCCGACCCTGTCTCTCTGAACCTCCAGAGCCGTCTGCTCCACTGGAACCCATGCAAGTGGATTGTGCCCGGCTAGCACCCCAGGAACATCAGCGGCACCTCACCAGCCACCTATGCCTGTACTGTGGGGGTCCGGGTCACTTCATCCACAACTGCCCAGTTAAAGGCAACGTCCGTCAAGTGAGAAAAGAGGCCCTGATGGCTGCTTCCCTGAACCCAACCTCCTCCACGTCCCGACCCACTCTTTATGCCCTGCTCACCTAGAATGGGACCCAGTTACCCGTACAAGTTCTCATCGATTCAGGGGCGGATGCTAATTTCATCTGCCCTTCCCTGGTCCGTCAGTTGGGGATTCACACCGCCCGGATGAAGACCCCCCTCCACACTAACACTCTTACCGGGACTCCTCTGGCAGAGATCCGAGAAGCGAGCAGCCCTGTGGAGATTATGGTCTCTGGCAATCATCGGGAGGAGATTTCTTTGTTTGTCCTGGAATCGCCCCTCGTTCCTATTGTGCTCGGATCACTATGGCTCACCAAGCACAATCCCCAGATCGACTGAACTCTGGGAATTATAACTGGCTGGAGTCCCAAGTGCCACCTCACCTGCCTCAGTTCCCCTGCCAGCCCCGTGAGGACCCAACTGCCTCAGAAGGAAGAGGTGATCGATCTCACTAAGGTGCCCAGTGAATATCACAACCTCCGCCAGGCGTTCAGCCACTCCCGTGCCTGCTCTCTCCTTCCTCACCGCACCTATGACTGCCCCATTGACGGAAACCTCGCTCCCTAGAGGTCATCTGTATTCCATCTCCGTTCTTGAGTCAGAGGCCATGGAGAAATACATCGCCAAATCCCTGGTTTCAGGAATCATTCGTCCCTCCTTGTCCCCAGCTGGAGCCGGATTGTTCTTCATGGGCAAGAAGGACGGCTCGCTACGCCCATGCTGAATGATATCACCGTCAAGAACCACTACCCGATACCACTCATCTCATCTTCCTTCTCCACCCTAGGCTGTAACGTGTTCACTAAGCTGGACCTCCGCAATGCCTATCACTTGGTGCGGATCTGAGAGGGGGACGAATGGAAGACAGCCTTAAATACCCAGTCCAGCCACTACGAGTACCTGGCCATACCGTTCAGGCTCACTAACGCCCCCGCTGTGTTCCAGGCGATGGTTAATGACGTGCTCCAAGAAATGATTTCCAAGTTCATGCATGTCTACCTGGATGACATTCTTGTGTTCTCCCATACCCCAGAGGAACACGTTCATCACATGCAACAGGTGATTCAGCGGCTCCTGGAGAACTAACTGTATCTCAAGGCAGAGAAGTGTGAATTCAGCCAGCCATCTGTCCAATTCTTGGGATTCGTCATGTCCAAAGGGAGACTGGAGATGGACACGCAAAAGGTGAGGGCTGTCCAGGATTTACCGGAGCCCAGCTGCCGCAAACAGCTCCAACGTTTCCTTGGGTTTGCAAACTTTTACTGAAGATTCATACATAACTACAGTTCGGTGGCTGCTCCTCTCACTGCCCTCACCTCCACTAAGACGCCCTTTCGGCGGACCATGGAGGCCAGTTCAGCCTTCCTCAAGTTGAAACACTGCTGTCCTATCCAGCAACGAGCTAAGGACGACAAAATGCACCCCTTCGCCTCCTTCTTGCACTGTCTCTCTGGGGCAGAGAGGAACTACTGCATTGGAGACCAGGAATTACTAGCGGTTAAGATGGCATTTGAAGAGTGGCACCACTGGCTGGAGGGAGCCTCCATCCCATTTCTTGTGTGAACAAATCACCGAAACCTGGAGTTCCTCCGCTCAGCCCGAAGACTGAACCCACGTCAGGCCCGGTGGTCCCTATTCTTCTCTCGGTTCCTGTTCACCCTTTCTTACCGACCGGGATCCAAGAACGCTAAGCCCGACGCCTTGTCCCGGCTACACAAATTGCCCGAGGAGGAGGGAGGGCCTGAGCTGGTGCTCCCGTCCAATTGTGTGGTGGCCATAGCCAAGTTGGGATCTTGGAGGAGGCCCTGCATGCCGACCCGGGTCCTAGCGACACCCCTGAGGGTTGCCTCTACATTCCGGAACCTGTGCGCTCCCAAGCGCTCACCTGGGCTCACGCCTCCCGGTTAGCATGTAGCATAGCCTCCCCGGAACCACCCGCACCCTGGCCCATCTATCCTGCCGGTTCTGGTGGCCTGATATGAGGAAGATACGGCTGAATTTGTGGCGGCATGCAACACATGTGCCCGTGCCAAGACGAGCAACTAATGCCCCAGTGGCCTCCTCCAACCGCTGGCTGTACCCCACCGCCCCTGATTCTACATCACGTTGGACTTTGTCACAGGACTACCAGCTTCGGAAGGGAACACTGTGGTCCTCACCATTGTGGACCGGTTCTCTAAGGCCATACATTTTGTGGCACTGCCTAAACTCCCATCCGCCAAGGAAACGGCAAAACTCATGGTCCTGCATGTTTTCTGGCTCCATGGCCTCCCTCAGGAGGTCGTCTCTGACAGGGGTCCCCAGTTCACCAGTAGGTTCTGGTGGTCGTTCTGTGCCCTGATTGGAGCCACCCCTAACCTCTCCTCCGAGCTTCTCCCCGAGACCAATGGGCAGATGGAATGCCTTAATCAGGAGCTGGGAAAGGGGCTGCACTGCACTCCCTCCACTTGGTCCAGCTGCCTTCCATGGATCGAGTATGCTTACAACTCCCTCCCGGTCTCCTCCACGGGAATATCCCCCTTCCAATGCTACCAGCCCCCTCTATTCCCAGAGGGAGGTAGAGACACCCTCTGCCCAGGCCCTGATATGTGTTTCCTCATGTTGTTTCATCTCACCTGTTCCTTGTCGTCTCATCATTAATCTGGCACATAAGCTCCAGTTTCTTTGTTCTGTGCCAGATCATCTTGTGCCCTGCATTTGTGCTTGTCTCAGTCTTTCCAGCGTTTGATTCCTGCCTGCTCCTTTCCTGTTTGGAGTCCTGTGTCGTCCCGTCCTGCTCCTGTTCTCCTGCCTGCCTTGCCTGTTCCCGTTTAGCCCTGCTCCAGTCCTCCTGCCTGCCTACCCATCTCCGTCCTAGCCCTGCTCCTGCCCTTTGCCCTCCTGTTCTCCAGCCTCTGACTGATCTCCCAGTTCTGACCCCTGCCTGTTCTGGACGTCGCCCTGCTTTCTCCGTATTGCTGATTGCCTGGACTCTGACCCCTGCCTGGACCTGACTACGATTCTACCTATCCTGCATTGCACAGTTTGCTGGCCCGTGACCCTTGTCTGTCGACTCTGAATAAAGCCTGTTAACTACATCTTTGTGTGGTTCCGATTGGTTCTCATAACAAAAACTATCATTTGGGGTTGTTATCATTTGGTTATCATTTTAATTAAATAATAAATCCAAATGGAAACCAGGGGTGTGTTTCCTGATAATGATCAATCTTAGGGTAGTAATTAATGTAACTACTGGCTATGTAACTCAAAGGGTGTGGGTTTGATTTTCAGCTGGGGTAGTGCCCTTGAGCAAAATATTGATTCAGTAAAAATATTCAGGGGTGCGTTTCCTGATAATGATCAATCTTATAGGGTTAAGTGCGATTTCTATGAGCAATTCTACGAAGGCTCTTTAATTTGTAACACGTGTTTCCCAAAACAGTTGTTAAAGTGTGAACGCCCACTCACCTCTTAAGAGCTACTTAACATCACTGTCTGTGGGGCTGCTGATTAACAATCGCCTCCGTTCGTTGCGCAAAATTCACTAATAAAGACGAATGGTATGGAAGAGTATCCAACAACCAATCGTGAAAACGCCTTCACCGCCGCGTGTGAAGCGTTCGGAAAGTGGGAAATACGCTTCAGGTGCTTGCACAAGTCCAGTGGTGGTGTTCTTTTCAGGCCATTAAAATGTTGTGCAGTCATCACGATGACTGCTATGCTGCACAACATTGCTATCCGGGTGAGGGCCCCATTACGGGTGGAAGAGGAGGGCGATAGATTGGGAGACGCGTACCCCAGAGATGCCCAATAGGTACATGGCCGGTTTTGAGGCACGTCAACGCCTCGAGACGTCCTTTTCATGTGCAAATTTATTCCTTCTAGTTTGATTTTCAGGGATCTCAAGCTTCGACCACGAAGCCTCGGAACTCCATCAGAGCTATGACAGCTGGCACAAACCTGCAAGCAATAGGGTGGCACCCCAGTTGTCATGCTGTTATGTCCTGCCACCCTTCACATGGCACTGTACCGAAACAGTATTAGATAGAATCAGGTCTCTGGGTGGTCCCTGTCCCTCCACCCCAATACATCCTGAACAGGCCTGATGGAGCCCCAGTATCACTAACTTAGATTCTTATGATAAGAACAGACTCCTCCCAATGACTGGTCTATTATAGCTGTCTCCAGCACAGCAGTCTTTGACATGCATCCACCAGCATGTGAGCATTCTGGATCATTGCCCAATAACACCTGCTCTTCCCGCCTGCTTCTAGATGCTGGAGAACAGCAGCCCTTGTGTATATGCCTTTCTGGCTCTGTGAAGAGCAGAGCAGTCTGGGAGGGAACGTTAACAAATGCCCCGATGCCAAGGTATGGGTTTCATTCACATGCCGCCCAACCTTGCCCTGGCCGCATTCCAAGCTTAGCTGACTCATTTTCATGCAAGGTCTGAGTTACGGCCCAGCACCCCTTGTCACCTTAACACCACAATGTCCTACCGGCTCCTCCTCTCCTCTAAAACCCTCCTCCTTTCCAACCAGTCTCCTGTCGTCATCTCTCAATCTCCCCTTTATCTCTGGACTATTCTTTTGCCCCCTTGGCCACACCTCCACTTCCTCTTTCTTCTCTCTTTCTGTGAGCATAGCTGGTTGCTCTGAGGTAAATCATGCTAGGAGGAATTTGGAATAGTCATCGGTACAGTTGGAGCCATCATTTTGCTGCTCTTTTTCTGTTTGGTTGTAAAGAACCCACCCGCAATGAGGGCAGATGGGATGGTAGCAATGTGAAAGAATTGCTGGGTATGAAAACAGATGCCCCCCACCCCACCCCCATGTGCACAGACTCAACTCCTACACTCTGCCCACCTGTTTGGGCAGTGGACAGACCCAAAAGGGAGCCAACACCGCATCATTATTGTGGCCGACAATCATAATCCCCCCAAACAAAGGGGGCATTTAGCCGGGGCATGCCCACATGCTCATCTGGGGACACAATGATGAGAAGCTACCAGACTCACTCGCGTTTGTGTGTGTGTGTGTGTGTGTGTGTGTGTGGTTGTGCACATGTGAGTTTGGTGAGTGCGAGTCTGATGGTATAAACAGTACTTAAGCATAATTGACAAACTATGAGCGATCATTCTAAGCCATTGTAAGCATTTTTCTCCCTAACTATTTTTTATGCCTGAAATGAATGCAATCTAATAGCCAATATAAGAGAGGGGAGTCACTGATCTACAGACTACAACTACAGACAACTTAGTTTTGTGAGCATCTCATGGGTACTTTTGGAATCTAGAACTAGGCAAAAATATCATAAAGGCAGATATTAAAGAAAAATATAATTAACGCAGATTTCATGGAGGGAGATTTGTGCAGATGTTCAACTCAAATTGACCTGATGATAGGATACATTTAAAAAATGCATTTGGCAAAGTAACATGTGAGGGACGACTGAAAACTGAAACCAGAAGGAATTAAATGAGTTTCAATACTTTGAGAGTGTATTTTCGCAGTGTAGAAAAGGAAGGGTAATAATAGACATTATATGTACTGTGGACAGAAGAGTCCCCTAGACATCAGTGTTAAGACCTCTGCTCTTCCTTATATGGAAAGGGTAATCATTTGGAAGGATTTATTGTCAAAGTACATTCCAAGGAGACCAATGGGGTTTCTGCACCTGTCCTTGGTTTCTGCTGAAGCTGCCAAACTGTTGATATGAGCGGTCAGAGTGCCACATTGTTGCCATGAGGCAGGGAGCTAGGCATGCACATACTGGCTTTTTTCCTGCTCTATTGACACTGCGCTGATACCTGTATAATACAGACATCATTGCTGTAACCGCTGCAGGAAAAATTGGCAGGAGAAAAATACCACCAAAAGGCAACTCAGAAATTAGTATTTTTTTGGAATTTGGTACTTTCTGAAGATGTTTTATATTGCTATTATGCCGTAGAAAGACAAATCTCAGCTTCGAGCTCCACCCATGCAGAAATAGTGAATTGAGGGTTTGGACTCCAGTCATAGAATGGAGCCAGAACTCTTGACCCACTCATCATTGTCCTGTCAGTCTCAAATTACACAAGTCAAGCTGAGCCCAGACTCTGCCAAGTGCGCCATATCGATTCATCATTTGTGTTCATATACGTCAACTAAAGTAACCTAAAGCCATGGCAGGAAGTAAACAAAGTAATAACCCCCCTCTATTAAATGTAAACTTAATAAAGTTAAATCAATCATACTATTTTCACCGAAAGGGGTGCAGTGCCTCGTAGACAATATGTGTGTGTGTATGCCTGTGTGTGTGTGTGTGTGTGTGTGTGTGCGCACATGTGTGAAAGACACCACGCGCCCCAAGGGTCATGCGACGTTGCGGAGCGGCAGAGCTTAACGCCGCTCAATCTCCCCCCTCTATGGTCCAGCTGCACTGAGTGAGTCCAGCATGAGCCACACTTCTGCCCACCTGCTCTTAGGATTATAGACATGTCAGAGCAATCATGTGTATGTCTGTATTTGCGTGTGCATATGTGTGTGTCTGTGTGCGTGTGTGCTTGTGTCTCTGTGTGTCTGTGTGTGTGTGCATGTGTGCGTGCGTGTGTCTGTCTGTGTTTCTATGTCCGCCTGTGTGTGCGTATGTGTCTGTCTGCTTGTGTGTGTGTGCGTATGTGTGTGTGTGAGAGTGTGTTTGTGTGCTTGTGTCTGTGTGTGCGTGCGTGTGTCTGCCTCAGTCTGCTTATGTGTGTGTGTGTGTGTGTGTGTGTGTGTGTGCTCGTGGCCTGCTTCTCTGTGACCCTGAAGGCCCCTCCTGTTCACACCGCTTTCATAAACATGCGCGTCTGTTTATTCATTTACATTAAAAAGAGTGAACAGACAGAGAGGGAAGGGTACAAATGAGGCATTAGTGGGGGCTGGGGGTGGGTACTAATAAAGAAAACAAAAACAGCTTGACTTTACAACAGACTGTGCATTTACCATTAAACCAATGCCCAAATGGAATTAATATAGATGAGGTCACTTGTAAGTATAGGGATCATTCTCTTCTTAAAGACCTGATTAAACTGTCATGAAACCACAAATAAACTGCAAATTTACATTGTTACACATTTCATACATCATTACTTTACTGGTGTTCAATGTAATTTGAATATTGTGAAATTATTGGAAGCAATCTGACATGAATGGCCTCATATCAAAAAGATTGCAGGTTCAAATCCCTTGAGCAAAGTGAATGGCACAAAAACAATGTAAGACATCTCAGTAAATTACACTTGGAATTGATGCGGATATCTTTTAGGAATATGAACAACCATCACTCTTAGCATGCAACATTAATGGTCACCCCACCCCACAGACACACTCATACATTGTACCAAATATTTCTAAATATTTCTATATGGGAATTATATTCACTCCAATTCAGTTAAGAGTAAACTCAAACAGCTTATTTTATCTTAAATGCGCAAACCAGAGGATGGAGGCGGTATCTACAGTGCCCTCCACAATTATTGGCACCCCTGGTAAAGATTAGTAAAAAGGGGTTATAAAAAGTTAACCTTTTGGTGAATTAGTTTAATCTCACACTGAAAAAATGACAAAAATCCAAACTTTATTGAAGTAAATGTATTCTGAGAAAAAGAAAATCCCTCATCAAGAAATAATTATGTTTAAAAAAACCATGTGTGCCACAAGTATTGGCACCCCTAGAAATTCTAATGAACAAAATGTAACTGAAGCATTTTTTCCATTTATATTTTACTTTTTAAAGTTGACCAGAGTGTTTAGGAACTTTCAAGCAGTAATCCATGACTTCCTGTTTCACTGGGGTATAAATATGAGGTGACACAGAGGCCATATTCCCTTATTCATACATCAACATGGGAAAGATAAGAGAACACACAAATAAAATGAGGGAAAAGTGTGTTGAGCTTCAGGGAATGGCTATAAAAAAAATAGCTACTCACCTGAAAATGCCCATATCTACCATTAGGGCAATACTTAAAAAGTTCAAAGCTACTGGAACTGTTACAAACTTGCCTGGAAGAGGACCCAAGTTAATTTTGCCCCCACACACAGTGAGGAGGATGGTAAGAGAGGCAAAAAATCCCCAAGGATCACTGTTGGAGAATTACAGAGGAAAGTAGCATCTTGGGGTCATCAAGTCTCCAAAACTACCATTAGACGTCACCTCCATGCCAACAAATTATTTGGAAGGCATGCCAGAAAAAAAGCCTTTTCTGTCATTTCACCACAAGCGTAAGCACCTGGAGTTTGCTAAAACGCTACTGGAACTTTGACTGGAACTGTGTTCTATGGTCAGATGAAACGAAAATTTAGCTTTTCGGCAACTAACACTCAAGGTGGGTTTGGTCTAAAAAGAAGAATGGCTATACCGAAAATAACCTGATCCCCACTGTTAAGTATGGTGGAGGCTCCGTGATGTTGTGGTGCTGTTTTTCCTCCAAAGGCCCTGGGAACCTTGTTAGGGTACATGGCATCATGAACTCCATGAAATACCAGGAGATTTTAATTCTGAATCTGGCTGCCTCTGACAGGAAACTAAAACTGGGTCATCGTTGGATCTTCCAGCAGGACAATGATCCAAAACATATGTCCAAATCAACATAAAAATGGTTAACTGAACAAAAAATCAAGCTTCTGCCATGGCCATCTCAGTCCCCTGAGGGCTGAGCTGAAGAGGAGAGTGCACAAGAGAGGATCTAGGATTCTGGATGATCTGGATAGATTCTGTAAAGAGGAATGGTCTCAGATTCCTTGCTCTGTATTCTCCAACCTTATTAGATGTTTAATGGGAGAAGACTCAGTGCTGTTTTATTGGCAAAGAGAGGTTGTACAAAGTATTAAATGCCCTCATAAGAGCTGAGTTCAGGAACATTCCTATTAAGGTCACCTCCTGCGAGGGGGTCAGCTGACTCTTCTCCTCGTTGAGGGTGAGACCAAGGCCCTGGATATGACTCAACAAGGAACTTGTGTTCATCATGACTTGTTCCCTGGATGCGACAGCTAATTCAACACTTGAACCCCTTGCGAAGTCAGCGTTGCCAAAACTTCGCCCATCAGCTTTGTGAATGTCCACGGCGCCAGGAGAACCTGAACAGTAGAACTTGGAATAGAACCCACTTAGCCATTCTTGTGGCCCTAATCTCCTCACAGTGCCCTTGGAGAGGAGACAGGTTATTTCCAATCTGAGGACCTCTCTTTTCGAGCTTTTAGTCACTGTGGTGGCTCAAATGCCTCAGTAAGTTGGTAGCCGGCATCAAAATTGGAGCCTGTAGCCCACCAGAATTGTTCTACGACCCCAAGGAGACTCCACCAGCCAGCCTCTCCCAGTTTGTCTTTTGGGCCTGGGAGAAGTAGCTGAGACCGACTATCAATCCGATGGGTTCCCCCTCCTTAGCCACAGGGTCCTGGTGCCTGTGTTGGTGATGGTGTTTCTTGCCACTATGTTGCCTCTGGCACTGATCTGCAGAGGGGGGACCAAGACACTGCTGGACAGCCGGTGAAAAATTAGGCTTAGGCTTCCAGTGCCTCTGTGCGGGGGCACTGGGGCATGCAGAGGCCATGAACTCCTGCAAGGTAGCTCTGTCTTTGCATAGTTTGCTGCAGGAGGCTGTCCACCCCTGGGCCAAAGGTCATTCCTGGAGTGAGGTGGAGCTCCAGGAAAGTTTTTACTCATTCCAAAAGGTCACGACTGTCCTCTGTCACTACAAGGGGGGCATCAGTAACAGTGGACCTGATAAAATAGGCATTGTTATTGGAAGAAGCATCGGACCGGTCTCGTGCTGCCTTCACTGAGGTACTCTCACCGAGCTCCAGGTCGTCCTCAGTATGAATAGAGATGCTGTCACTGAAGGATGGATCCTCACCGTCCTCCCCCTTCTCGTTGATCTCTTTTTGTATGATTTTCATTCTACACTCAAGGTGAGTCAGCTCCTCAGCCATGTACCACCTGAGTGGGGGGGGACACCCAAGGAGGCAGAGGGGAAGCTTCTCTCCCGGAGCACACACTCCATAAGGAGTGATACGTCCACGCTCTGGGACGGGGCATGGGGCCCTAGCCTGCATTCCTTCCAATCGAGCCACAAGGAGGTGATCCCCAAAGGCTGCACAGTACAGGCAGGAGTTGGGTTCCTCTACCGCTTCTTGTGCATGTTCTAAGCCCAAGCAACTCATGCACCAGGCGTGTGCATCCCCTAAGGACATGGGAGCATCACATTGCGCACAATGAGCTAACATTGTCACACTTCCCCTTTAAGAGAGGGAAGGGGGCGTAACTAAGTTGTAGCAGAAGCGAGGGGAGAGGGAGGTACACTAACCTTGAGCGGCACACACATTCTGTTTACACAGCGCACCTAATGTGAGACAGAGTGTATAAACGACTCAAGTACTCACACAACACAGTGGTACAGTTTGATCAGCACACATGGCAATTTTATTTCACGCACAGCACGCTAACAGTGTTCTAGCTACTTATGTGGTGGTTGAAAATTAGCACATAATGTGTAGCTATTGCAGCCACATTATAATGCATTAGCACAACAGTATCACGTCTAGCTTATGCAGACTACAGCATGAGAAAACTGGACAACACTCAAGCATGTTTATTAGCTTTCCAGCTTTATTACATGCAAAACGTGTGTGTGTGCTTGATGCGGTCACTACTCGCTGAGCTAGCAAAACAGCATAGCTGGTTCACCATGGAACGATCACGCACGAGTTAGCAAGATGGCAGCACCCTGTGAGAGATGAATACATGTGGTGCACCTCGCGACACCTAGAATTCACTCTCGGGAGAGAACTGCAAGCCTGTATGGAGCAAGGCTACACAATCTCCCTATATTGCAGGGGTAGGCACGGTCCCCGAGTCCCAAAGGCTAACTGGGAGGGTTCCGGCAGACAAACAAGACAATAAACGTTTCGGTAACACAGACAAATAAGACCATTAGCGCCACACACTGGGTGACCAGCCCTGTATTGCCCGTGGTATATGGTATCGAATAACAATAACTGTGACAAAAACACAGAGGCTCTCTGGATGTTTACTTTTTTTACTGTGAACTTGCCACAATAAATTATATTATTTAACACTGTTTCTGTTGTTTTCCTGTCTGTTCACCACGTACAGCGACGTTCCCCAGTGCTGTGCCACAATATATGTATATATATATATATATATATATATATACATACACACACACACAGTTGAAGTCGGAAGTTTACATACACTTAGGTTGAAGTCATTAAAACTCATTTTTAACCACTCCACAGATTTCATGTTAGCAAACTATAGTATTGGCAAGTCAGTTAGGACATCTATTTTGTGCATGACAAGTAATTTTTCCAACAATTGTTTACAGACAGATTATTTCACTTTTAATTCACTATAGTTGACCGTGCCTTTAAATTTTTAATATTCGGTCGCATATCCTCTGCATGCCCTGACTTCCTGTTGTCTGTAACCCAACAACATCAAAAGACTCTTGATATCTTATTCACCAAGTGATCCATCCATATCTACTGCATATCTAGCAGCAGAGTGATGGTTTGAGGCTCGTTTGATACCTCAGACCCTTGAGTTTACCAACCATGTATTCCATACTGTTCCAGCATAATTTACAGCTAAATCTAGTCCCACCCCCCAATTCCCATAGAGATCCATTCAAATGCAGAGACGTTATAGTATCGCTTGTAAGAGTACCAGAAAATAAGATATCAAGAGTCTTTTGATGTTGTTGGGTCACAGACATCAGGAAGTCATGGCATGCAAAGGATATGTGACCAAATATTATAAATTATTACTTTATTCTATATATAAATGCAGGGCTGCCAATAATTGTGGCACATGTGTTTTTGTTAAAAATAATTATTTCTTGATGAGGGATATTTTTTTCTCATAATAAATTTACTTCAATTAAAGGTTGGATTTTTCCATTTTTTTCAGTGTGAGATTAAGCTAATTCACCACATTTATTTTGACCCTTTTAACTCATCTTTTCCAGGGCTGCCAATAATAGTGGAGGGCATTTTATATATATATATATATATATATATATATATATATATATACAGTATATATAACACAGATCCTTTCCAAAAAATTTGAATATTATGGAAAAGTTTTTTTTTTTCCATAATTCCATTCAAAAAGTGAAACTTTCATAGATTATAGATTCATTACACACAAAGTGAAATATTTCTAGCCTTTATTTGTTTCATTTTTCATAATTTTGGCTTACAGCTCCAGAAAACCCCCAAAACAGTATTTCAAGAAATTTGAATAGTGTGTCGAAAATCAGCATTTACTTCAGTTATTTCAGAGAATGAATGTTTTAGACTGAGTGTAACACTCTGTACGTGGTGGTTTTTGAAGCACTGACTCCAGCCTCAGTCCACTCCCTCTGCATCTCCGCCAAATTTTGGAATCTCTTTTGCTTGTGCACCTTCTCCTGCCACATTTTTCCCTTCCACTAAACTTTCTATTGATATGCTTGGACACTGCACTCTGTGAACAGCCAGCCTCCTTAGCGATGACCTTTTGTGGCTTACCCATCTTCTGGAGGGTGTCAATGATGCTCTTCTGGCCAATTGTCAAGTCTGTAGTCTTCCCCATACTGAACCAAACTGAGATACCTGTCCAATTTAACGACACATCTGTAGAAAAACTTTGCAGGTGTTTTGAGTAAATTAGATGATTAGAGTGTGACACTCAGTGTAAAACATTCATTCTCTGAAATAACTGAAGTAAATGCTGATTTTCGACACACTATTCTAATTTCTTGAAATACTGTTTTGGGGGTTTTCTGGAGCTGTAAGCCAAAATTATGAAAAATGAAATAAATAAAGGCTAGAAATATTTCACTTTGTGTGTAATGAATCTATAATCTATGAAAGTTTCACTTTTTGAATGGAATTATGGGAAAAAAACAACTTTTCCATGATATTCTAATTTTTTGGAAAGGATCTGTATATATATATATATATATATATATATATATATATATATATATCTGACACACACAAACATTACTTTTTGTAAGGGATCCTAAAATGTTATTTTTTTAAAATAAAATTAATTAAGTGGTGCCAGTCATTTTTTGGTTTGCATAATGGTCCCTTGCAACCTGCTCTCTCTCTCTCACTCTCCCCTCTCTGCGAAGCAGTAAATTATGAATGGAGGCTGAGTTCTGTAATGTGGCACAAAATTACTACCTGAGGGGGCAGAGAAGCAACCTTGATGGCTGAAAACATCCAGTGCAGCAACAACCAATACTGCCCTCATGCCTGCACTCGTCCCGCCCCTCCTTGCCTCATCTTGTCTCATTTCATCCACCCTGAAAGCCGACAAAGGCGTCGCTATGAGCCTGGCGGCACGCTCCTGTGTGGAGACACAGAGGGCCCGCCGAGAAGGGCCCCCGGGCTGTCTGCCGAGATGCCTAATGTGCCCATTTACCGACAATTATTTAAATTTCTCCCCATGGGGAGCATCAAGTGGGGATATTACTCCCTTCCGTTCTGATCTCTGGGTAACGGGAGTGGGAAATCCACCAGCCTGTGAAGGCCTGCACGCTCCCCAATCGATTTCTGAGCAGCAGTCATGCTGCTGACACTGCCGGGGTGGAATCGCAGGATATGGGCTCGGCACCATAGACTAAAAATGATGGTGACTGACAAAGTGACTGTGATGTTACTCACTGACTTTCTATGGGCTTGCGAAAAGCATTTTCAAACCACAGAAGTGCAGGTTTTATGCCACCTTGTTGTAAAAATTGGAGCCAGAGACTGTGCAGACTGTGGAAAACGGGGAACCCAACCCTTATATGGTCAATCCGGGCTGGGTAAGTGATCTGCAATGTCTATGCAGTGATGCAAACTATACTTGATTAGTCCACACAATGTTCAAATATTGTCCAAATGACACAATGAGCCACAAGAAATGCTTGTATGCACAAATTCTTCTTATGTGGCAGGAAGGATGGTTTACGCAATTGCATAGCATTCACCATTTTTCTCTTATTTTGGATTTACTCGAGAGTAGTCGCAACCTGTTACACAAGGCCTACTATATTCACCAAAGAAAATAAATCCAAATTTTGTTCCCACTTCCCAGCAATTGGATTGATTTCATTTTGATTATTTAAAAGAAAATGGGGGTGGCAGTGTAGTATGATGGTTAGCTAAGGAACTGCCGTTGTAACCGAAAGGTTGCAGGCTCAATTCCCAGGTATGACACTGCCGTTGTACCCTTGAGCAAGGTACTCAATCAGAATTGCTTCAGTATACGTATATCCAGCCGTGTAAATTAATAATATGTAAAAAAATAAATAAAAATGCTAAAAAGTTGTGTAAGTCTATGGAGTTAGATAGCTGCCAAAACATTTCGTAAACGTAAATTGAGATTTGCAAATGTAACTCAAATTGCAAATGTAAACTTAAAATCGTAAAGTGAAATTCGCAAATGTAAGTCAAATTGAAAATGTAAAATCTAAATTTGTAACTAAAATTTATTGAAGTGTAAATGTAAAACCTGATTCATGTATGTAATTTTTCATCTGTACATGCGGAACTCATTATAGGAGTGTGCGCTCTATTATCTACATACATGCGTTTTGTCAGTATTGTTGGCACCAAAATAGAACTGTAACCGTAATTTGGAATTCGTAAAGAGAGAAACGCAAACCTAGACCAGGAAGCCACAATTAAAAACCGGAAGTCTCAGAAACAATGTTTCCAAATTAAAAGTTCACAGGCTCCATGGCTGAAAGACTGATGCACAGGTTCCCAGTGCCGGTTCACTCGTAGATAAGAATAAAATATTTTCTATGTAGGTCAAGTAGGCTATGCTTTCATGTCCTAAATGGTCATTCACAAGTTTATCAACACATTTTGCTAAAATGAGATAGCATAAATGGCTGGGCTAATTATAGCCGAGTAAAAGGTATGAGATCCAGAAACGAATAGCCGTCCTTGTCCATCCCTGCCCGACAGTAGCCTATAGGCTATGCCATAGAGGCTAATCACTTGGGGGTCTGGTGGCATGCTCCCCCGTGAGAGAATTTGTCCAAAAGCACTCTGAAATGGTTAATTCTGATGAATTTTGAGAGTAGAAAATTACTTTTTTCAACAATTAGCTATACATGCCGTCATGAATGCATTTTGCCAGCCTTAACCCTATTTACTTTGGCCCATTTGGCCCAATTTTTGCCTAGTTTTTACTAGTGCCAATTAAGTGCCAATATCTCAAAAACTATTCACTGCACATCCATGGTTGAAAGTTTCAATGAAAGAAGAGGCTTGTACCATTCAGCAATTGGGAACAGAATAAATGTATGTCAAAGTGGTCACATACAGTTTATACAAAATGCACATAAGAATACAAAAAAAAGTACAAAAAGCCTTGTGCTTTTATAGTTTATCACTGAATAGCTCAACTTCAAAGTACTGGAGCAAGCCAGAATTGCTTATCCTAGTGCACTAATATGTTGTCCACTTGTGTATACAATTTGGTAAAGATATCTACAGGCTTTCCTTATGCATTGGTATTTTTACCAAAACGAGGCCCAGGTGTCCCAAAACCTTTCCAAACCTCGCCAAATATAAAACATGTGCATATCTTTCTGTCTAGGCATGTCAATCATCAGAAAACTTTATTTTTATTTTAAAACATTTTTTGTAATACAGAATGTGAAGTAAATTAACCTACACATGTTTTGTGTTTATGTGTATGAGGGTATTCTCTTACAAAGCGCGCCCAAAAGTGCCCAAATACCTCTCCGAAAAGGATTACTTACCCTAATGTTATCCAACCAATCTGCTTTACATTTAAAATGGCACTGTACTTCAAAATTAGATTTACCAGAGCCCCATAAGCCAGCAGAATAACAGGTTTATCTATAACAAGCCTTCAACTTGACTTTTTACAGCAAAAGCAATGAATTATACATCACTTTATTTGGCAAACCTGTCTGTTACCACCTCCTACGACAGAGGTGTCAGGTGGGGGAGGGGTGTCTTCACTGTCCTCCCTGAAAAAGACAGATTCAAGTACATTACTAAAGAATCACTAAAAAATGAGAACACAAATTATCTCAAAAAGACATATGGCAAGTATTACAATTAAGTGGAAAAAATTTTTATTTTATAAAAAAATATATATATACACACACACATATATTATATATATATATATATATATATATAATATACACACACACACACACATATATATACATATATATATGTATATACGTATATACATTAAAAAATCTTACACCCACAGTACGTCTGATATTAGCTCCAACATAATTAGCAATCGTAGCTAACTAGGATTTATGAATTAGTTTGTCAGCTTGCACGAACTAAATTACATTATTATAATACTGTAATGTCTTGACTGAACCGTGAAATAAAGTACTGAGAATAGATGTAGTTTCATGCGTGAATTCAACAACTAGCCCTTGTGTTGGTTGCTACACAAAGAAACTGCGAATGAACACTACAAAACAAACCCCCCTTAGCAGGAGCTCCTTACCAGCCTGTGACAACATAGAAGCTAACTAGCGAACTCCTGCGAGAATCCATTTATCACCAAACTAAAAATACTCTAGATAATGCCGCTCCATACTGTTGATGATTATGATGATGACGATAATAACAATAATAATAATAATTTGTATTATATATTTTTAAAAACACTTACATGTCCAGGCACGGGTCCATGCCACAGAGTCATTGCTATGCCAGAGCACAGACTTCTTCACCTCTGGGACACTGCGGTGGAGCACCTCCAAAACCTGAGCAACCATGAAATAAGCGCTCTTCTTTCCACCGTTGATTGCCACGTTCGCGTATAAATGTATAAAATAATCGTAATCGTTGAAGCAGCGAAGACATGACCAGCGCAATTGCACCATACAGCAAACCACGTATGCGTACAGAGAAAAACTGGCCAATGACGTATATACAGCTCACAAAAAAGCTACACATTGCTAAATATCATCTGGATAGACTTAAAACGTACTTGTACAGCAATCCAGTCCATCCCTTCCAGGATAAACTCAGTAAAAATGGCCTCAGGCGTAATCTGATCCTGTCTACAGCCGAGAGCGCACAGAGGATTCCCCTATGGGCTGTCGTTACGCGTGGATACAGCGCCGTTCCCATTCGCTAGAATATGACATATTTTACATCGTTTAAAAGGGCAGGAAACCCCGTAGAAGATAAACTACGTGGTTTACGTTAGATCATCCCTGAAGCAGTCTAGTAATGTTTTTACGCAACTGTAGTAACGTAGTACAAACGCAAATGCGATGGGTACGCACCATGGAAATCGAGATTTTGCTGGAGAATGGATAAATAGATTACGAAAAAACGTTCAAGATTCTTCAGAAAACAGTTATAACTGCATAACCAGGTATACAATTTAATTGATTAAACATGTTTATCAAGAGATCTTGTAGAAAATAAAATATATTGAAACAAACCCGGAAGAACATCGGTTGTATGCGTAGTGAAGTGAGCACGGGGAAAAAACACATAATGTTCATTTATACAACTTTTCAGTAACATACAATTGTTCCTAAATCGGATCTTGATTTTTTAGCGTGTAGAAACTGTACCAAGAGTTATTTTGATATGCATTTTATTGCCTGTGACTGCGGCGAGGTGAAGGCTGTAAACAGTGGGTTGGTCTATTAGCACCCTGCTGCTTTATGGCTCTGTAGTGTAACCTTAGAGCTGATAAGCATATAAACGAATGTGTTCGCAGGCTGTGACTGTTTTTAACAATTTTGCGTCGAAAGTTCTGTTATACACGTTTAGCCTATGCATCAGTTGAATGCATCCGACAAATAACTCCGGTTCATAGTCAAATGCAACCTGAAAAAAAATATTGTTGGCTCAAAGTGGTACACCCCCCGCCCTCTAGAGGGGTCCGGGGGCATGGGAGAAATATTTTGTAAATCTTAAGAGTCAAATGCATTAATCAATCTGGCACTTTGAGAGGGAAATTAAGAGGCTCGATCCTTGAAGAATTGTACCGTGCTTTTGTAAACCCATGCAGTTAGGCTATCAACTTGTAAGATGATTGATACTTGAGCCATCAAATAAATTAAATGAAAGCTGTCACGTTTGTTGTACTGCTTTATTTAAAGTAGGCTATTTTTAATCACAGTCCAGTGTTGCAGTAAAGATATATGGCCCCGCATGCAACGTCAGCTTTAGAGATCACATTAGGTAAACTTCACAGTCAGTATACAGCTTTCTAACTTGATGCTGAAAATAATGTTTTAAATCATTGTAACCACATTCACATCGATGTAGCTAGCAAATAGATAGTTAGCCTATTGCAAACGATGTTGTCTCCTCAAAATGCGTTCTAGACCGATGGCTTAGCTCAAGCGAACAGTGCAAAGCAGTAGCGATCTTTAATGTTAATTACGAGAGTAAAAAAAAGGTTTGCCTTCATTCTGAAACAAATTCCAGTTTACAGGCCACCACAGTTTAGTTACCTGTACCTATGTAATTTATCCCCCGCCAATCTTTAACAATTATATTTCAGCCATAATTTTACAATTAAGTCCCCGCCTACCTGCAGGACTTAATCCAGAACTATGTTCCTGCTCGACCACTTCGCTCTTCTACATGTCGATGACGTTGTAGATGACGTTTCTGTATGCACTTATTGTACGTCGCTTTGGATAAAAGCGTCTGCTAAATGAATGTAATGTACAAACAGATGATTTGTCCTGTGCTAATAGCAGAAGTGGGAACCGCAGAATTAATATATTTTTCGAAAAGACATGGGTTAACGTTAAGCATTGAAGATTGCGTTTCCTAAACAAACTGAATAATATTGGAAACAAAAACGTCAGTAGCCTAATATTATGCTTACGCGAGTAACTAAAAAAAGTAATTTTCTACTCTCAGAAGTCATCAGAATGAACCACTTCAGAGTGCTTTTGGACAAATTCTCTCACGGGGGAGCATGGCCCCAGACCCCCGAGTGATTAGCCTCCATGGCATAGCCAAAAGCTACATCAAAGACACATATGATTTCATAAACAAAATTAAAAATGCCAAAATACCGGAAGAAGCCATCCTGTTCACCATAGACATAGATAGTCTATACACCAACATAAACACAACAGCGGGATTAACAGTGGTAAAAACATCGATGGAAAAGTACCCGGACAACAATCGACCGGATACAATCCTCCTGCAATTACTGGAGATAAGCCTCACCAAAAATGACTTTGAATTCAACAAATAATTCTTCTTGCAGACCAGCGGCACAGCTATGGGCAAAAGATTTGCACCGGCTTATGCCGACATTTACTCAGTCTTTCAGGCACAGAGGTGCCCACCCATAATTCATTATGTGTTCTATCTCTAATTGACATGCGATTTTACCGCTTTCTGTGGGGCTTTACCATTAGCTACCTGGGAATTAGGTATAGCCAACCGCTGTTCTCCAGCCAAAGTTTGCAAATTGGTTGGTTAGCTAAGCCAGTTTCTGTGAATTCACAGGTGGAACCTTAGTGGAAGGTTTCATATGCTTTGCAGTTCATTGGAAAAACCTGTGAACTTTTAATTTGGAAACGTTGTTTCTGAGACTTCCGGTTTTTAATTGTGGCTTCCTGGTCTAGGTTTGCGTTTCTCTCTTTACAAATTCCAAATTACAGTTACAGTTCTATTTTGGTGCCAACCATACTGACAAAACACATGTATGTAGAGAATAGAGCAGCACACTCCTATAATGAGTTCCGCATATACAGATAAAAAGAATTACGTACACGAATCAGGTTTTACATTTACAGTCAAGCCGGAAAGTCTGCACACTCCTTTCACCTTCTCCACGTTTTATTACGTTACAGACATATTCTACAATAGATTGAGTTCATTTTTTGTCGCAAAATTCTACACAACATAGCCCATAATGACAAAGTGAAAACAGGTTTTTAGACATTTGTGCTAATTTATTAAAAATCTAAATGTAAAATATCATATGTACACAAGTGTTACATATATGTGATATGACACCCAAAAGTGAGCTGAGGTGCATTTTGTTTCCACTGATACTGCTTGAGATGTTTCTACAACTTAATTGGAGTGCACCTGTGATAAATTAAATTTATTGGACATGATTGGGGATTGCCAACACCTGCCTATATAAGGTCCCACAGTTGACAGTGCATGTCAGAGCAAACTCCAAGCCATGGGGTCAAAGGAATTATCTGCAGACCTCAGAAACAGGATTGTGTCAAGGCATAGATCTGGAAAAGGGTACGGAAAAATCTCTGCAGCTTTACAGGTCCCAAAGAGCACAGTGGCCACCATCATTCGTAAATGGAAGAAGTTTGGAACCACCAAGAATCTTCCTAGACCTGGCTGCCCGGCCAAACTGAGCAATCGGGGAAGATTGGCCTTGGCCAGGGAGGTGAGCAGGAACCCGAAGGTCACTCTGACAGAGCTCCAGCGTATCCTTGTGGAGATGGGAGAACCTTTCAGAAGATCAACCATCCAGGCAGCACTCCACCAATCAGGCCTTTATGGTAGAGTGGCCAGACGGAAGCCCCCTCCTTAGTAAAAGGCACATCACAGCCCGCTTGGAGTTTGCCAAAAGGCACCTAGAGGACTCTCAAACCATGAGAATCAAGATTCTCTGGTCTGATGAAACCAAAATTGAACTTTTTGGCCTGAATACCAAGCGTCACGTCTGGAGGAAACCAGGCACCGCTCATCACCTGGCTAATACCATCCCTACAGTGAAGCATGGCGGTGGCAGCATCATGATGTGGGGATGTTTTTCAGCAGCGGGAACGGGGCGACTAGTCCTGATAGAGGGAAAGATGAATGCAGCTAAATACACCGAGATCCTTGAAGAAACCTGCTCCAGAGCGCTCTGGACCTCAGACTGGGGCGAAGGTTTACCTTCCAACATGACAACAACCCGAAGCACACAGCCAAGAGAACAAAGGAGTGGCTTCGGAGAAAGTCTGTGCATGTCCTTGAGTGGCCCAGCCAGAGCCCAGACCTGAATCCAATTGAACATCTGTGGAAAGAGCTGAAAATGGCTGTGTACCGATGCTCTCCATCGAACCTGACAGAGCTTGCAAGGATATGCCAAGAGGAATGGGCAAAAATGTCCAGAAACAAGTGTGCCAAGCTCGTAGCTTCTTTCCCAAGACGCCTTGAAGCTGTAATCGCTGCCAAAGGTGCAGCAGCCAAGTATTAGGCTAAGGGTGTGTACAGATATGTAACCCCTAAATAACCTATTTTTGTCAGTAAAATAAAATTGCATATTTTCTAAAAACCTGTTTTCACTTCGTCATTATTGGCTACTGTGTGTAGATGTTTGAGGCAAAAAATGAACTCAATCTATTGTAGTATAAGTCTGTAACGTAATAAAACGAGGAGAAGGTGAAAGGAGTGTGCAGACTTTCCGGCTTGACTGTACACTTCAATCAATTTTAGTTACAAATTTAGATTTTACATTTTCAATTTGACTTACATTTGTGAGTTTCAATTTACGATTTTAAGTTTACATTTGCAATTTGAGTTACATTTGCGAATCTCAATTTACGTTTATGAAATGTTTTGACAGCTATCTAACTCCATATAAGTCGCTCTGGATAAGAGTGTCTGCTAAATGCCTGTAATGTAAAATTACAATTTGAATTCATAAAATCACCATAATTCAATTACCACATTTAAATTATCCTATTATTTGTGTTTTTATTGTTAAAATTATATGATCAAAATATTTATTGTTGCCTAAACATAAATGTATAGCAATCACCCTGCATTTACCTTCCTCAATTGAAAACAATAGCCTAGAACTCCATCAACGTCCAAGTTAATAGCCTAGATGCAAAATACAACTCGTCCTCACTTGCTGTCTGGTCAAAAGGAGCACACAAATTGTCTGATATTATCAAACTGAACTACATCGCGTTTCACTCCAGCCCGTGAATTACTAATTAGCCTATGATATTCTTTTATGCTTTTCTTTTCCCGATAAGATTCACTGGCAGAGACCAGGAAAGCGCACAATCCTTATTGCTGCAGCAATACAGTCCACATGGGATGTGTCTTGAACTATGTGCTCATGAAAACTTGTCGTCTTTTTTCCTTTTTTCTCTATCCTTTTTAAGCAAGACGCCAGTTTTATGAATGCATCTTCCTGGTACAGGGGGCAGGACAGCTGTCCCCAAATGGCATTTTGGGGGCTTTAATTTGGCTAATAGGGAATTCATGTGAATGCATGCTCATTCATGGGTGAGAAGAGTGGTGCCTTATTTAGGGCTGAAGTGTTGCTTCTCCCAGAGCTGTTTCTTTTTTATTTATTTTCCTTATTTAACAAAATGTGCCTTTTCTGTAGCTCAGCCTGGGACAGGGCGCAGTAGATAGGACTCTGATTCAGACATAGCCCCGGTCTTGGCCCTTGCCTCTGCACTCATGCAGGCTTTGGAACTGCGAAGCAAAAACACACACACTTTCCAAACACACACACACACACACACACACACACACACACACACACACACACACTTTCAAACACACACACACACACACACACACACTAAGCTAAATTCACATTTAGGGTTGCAAAGGGGCAGAAAATTTCTGGTAAATTCCCGGAAACTTTTCCGAAAATTTACCATAGGAAGTTAAGCTCGGGAATTTTGGAAATTTTGACCAATTTTTTTTTTTTGTTGCAAAAGTTAGCCTATAACATGGAACTTAAATTTAGTTGGAAAATACACAACTGCAATTCTAGATCTTGCAGCATGCTTTGGTTAAAACAAACCAATTTAATGTGAATTCAGTTGAATTTCAACCCTGCACTGTGCATTCTTCCATAGAGTACTCAAGTGACTACGTCACAGCTGGTTCGGAAGTGACTTCCCCATTCATTTAGACCCATAGACATTAACTAAAACTTACTTTAAACAATTTCCTGGATTGTTCAATATAACAAAATGCGTAGTATTTCTGGACCAGCTTTGAGTATATTTTCCGTTTTAGTATTTTTTTGTGAATATACCAGCGCTGGTACTGTTTAAGAACTCAACGTCCCATAATTCCCTCCGGACGGTTCAATGAAGTAAAAATGTCCGAATTAGCAAGGTGGTATGCACTGTCAAAAATGTCCAGACGAGATGATGATGATATCTGATTGGTTGAGAACCACCCGTGTGTTTGCAGTAATGGATATGTAGTCCGTTAAAATGGACTACAAACCGGACTACAAATCATTAATCATTACTTTAAAAAATACAAATTGGAACATGAAATGTATGCTCTATATCCTTATACCACACAGGCTAACGTTTAGGAACGTTTAGGCCCATTCTATAAATCAGATTTCAATAAATTGCTGATAGTCTCTGAAGTCCATTCTACACTGCCTGGCCAAAAAAAAAAGTTGCACTCTAATATTTCGTTGGATCGCCTTTACCTTTGATTGCGGCGCGCATTCGTCGTGGCATTGGTTTCAACAACCTTATGCAACGTCACAACATTATTTCCATCCAGAGTTGCATTCATGTTTGGCCGAGATCTTGTATTGACGACAGGAGAGTCGAACCACTCCGTAAAGTCTTCTCCAGCACATCCCAAAGACTTTCAATGGGGTTAAGGTCTGGACCAATGGCCAATTCATGTGTGAAAATGATTCCTCATGCTCCCTGAACCACTCAAACCACAATTTGAGCCCGATGAATCTTGGCATTGTCGTCCTGGATTATGCCCATTGATGGGATATCCTGGTCATTCAGTACATTCACCTACTCAGCTGACTTCATTTTATTGTTGCATAACGTTGCTGAGCCTAGACCTGACCAATTGAAGCAACCCCAGGTCATAACACTGCCTCCAGAGGCTTGTACAGTGGGCACTATGAATGATGGGTGCAACGGCGACTTTTTTTTTGGCCAGGCAGTGTATCTGTCATAGGGAATTTACTTCCGAAACCAAACTCCGCCTACGTCTGACGTACTCACTTGAGTACATGTGCAGTGCATTCCTTTACCACATGCACAGATAATTCCTAGCATCCTGCACACTACTTCAGGGCCCTCTGCATGCACTGTGCATTCTTCCATCACATGCAGAAATAATTGCCAGCATCCTGCACACTACAGCAAGGCTATTGAGGCCACACTACTGCATTTGAGCCCAAGGACTACATCCATTTTGAATCAATTTCTTTTATTCAACATTCATGTTTTTTGTTCAATGAAAGAATCCATTAAAGTTCTACTCACAAAAGTTTGCATGGATGTCTGCTTATGACAAAACAAAATGTTTATTGCATTACAGGCATTTAGCAGACGTTCTTATCCAGAGCGACTTACACAGCATTTTGCATTTTATACATAGTATCCATTGATACAGCTGGATATATACTGAAGCAATGCAGGTGAAGTACCTTGCTCAAGGGTACAACGGCAGTGTCCTACCTGGGAATCGAACCCGCAACCTTTCGGTTACAAACCCAGTTCCTTAACCACTATACTACACTGCTGCCCATTTATATGTATGTCAGCATATGATGAGGTAAATACAGCTAGTACAAATAACGCCAACATTTCCAGTTTATTCCCGTTAATTCCCATATATTCCCATTAATTCCCATAGAAAGTTTCCACCTTTGAATATTCCCAGAATTTTGCAACCCTATTCACATTTACACACACGCACGCACATACAAGTTACGCAGAGAGCACGCATCCATTGTGCATTGGCTATTGGTGTTCTGGCAAAGACCGTGAATGGACAGCCACTTTGTGAAGAACAGGTAGAACAGGTAGAACAGGTCTGGCGGCTTTATTCCTGTCAAAGGTCCAGCTGTGCTCCAGGGGTCCTGTGTGGACAGAAGCAGAACTGATGGGGTTTACACATCCTCATCGCTGATGTCATGCCATCTGTCCTTAGGCTCTGGCTCACTTGGTCTCTTTTTGGCAGTGGTGCATGGTGAACGAGATTGATCCCTCTTCCGTCTTGTCACAGCATTCCTGCAGGAACGTATAGCAGCAGGAGTGGGAGTGGGAGCAGGAGTTGCAGTAGAGGGACCAGATGGAGACAGGGAGATGGGAGGAGACTAGTGGTCGCCTTGACGTGGCGACAGAGGAGAGACAATGGGCTCTATTTTCCGGCAAGCACATGGCGTGCAGCAAGCCGTCATGGTCAATGGCGTAGCGGATGGCGCGGCTACTGAATTTAGCTATTTTCGGACCAGAAGCAAGTAGCACACAGCTCACAGCATGCTACGCAGCTTGAAAATTGACTGGCTTATGCTGAATATTTCTCAGTGGGTGTCCTTCCGCTGGATTCAGCCATAATCAAATTATCTATTTTCAGTCCTTTTAAGAGTCATGTGCATTACGACTCGGCATATTGAGTGGACTCATTTTGACCATGTCGGGCTATCCCGCATCACATGGTTTAGTGAAAAACGATAGCAGAACATGCCCATTCGGTTGTGGTCGGGAGGCCTCCAGCTTACAGAAAGTCCACCCACTGCCAATTTCTGTTATTATACTGCATTGTGGTCCCAGGGGTACTGTATTATTTCTTACACACTTCCGTAATGAGAAGAATGCCAAACCTGGTGCATATATCCACTCTTATTGCACATATAACAACAAAAACATACCTCTTAACTCAATTCCAATGCAGAATCCTAAAGGCGACAAAGTCACTAATAGGTTATTTGGATTGTGAAAAATAAAAAGCTTTCAATCATTTCCTTAGCCTCCAATCAGTCGATAAAATAAATTGAAAAATAATTTACTCTCCCATTTATCATTTACAGGCTCTTTATTTCTCAACCTTCCTATTTTCTCGGTCCTAGCATGCATTTAATCATTTATCATATACCATTTTACTCGCCACATTTATTAGTGACTTTTGTCGCCTGGAGAAGTCTGCGGAGACAAACTGGGCCCATTATCAGTAGTGATGGCAAGAGGCCCTCCAAGATGTCTGTGATCACCGGCGTTGTGACGGTCCCAGCCAAAACCACTTTGGGCCATTTCGAGTGGAGGTCATACCAGCACTACAAGCTTGAGCTTGACGATGCCAAGGTGCCCCTCATGTGCCATCGATAGCACACGCCCACGCAGACCCATGGGCACCACTGTGCAAAGGCCCCTGGAGACACAGCACGAAGGTCACCCCAGCACGAGAGTTCATCCCGCACCCTAGAAAATGGAGTGAGCTCATCGGGGACCTTCGCTGGCCATCCCGAGTGTATGTATGTTCGTAGAGTCAGCATGGGGTCGCGCTCCAATTCCTGCTGTAGCTCCTCCAAACACACGGCTGGCTGAAGAGGCGTGTGTAGCATCTGGATGAGTTCGGGTTCGGTGTCATCACCCGGAGAGACGATTGGTGTGGGGGCGTCGATAGACCGTGAGAGTAGGTCGGCGACCACGTTGTCCCACCCGGGGGGAAAACTTAGGCTCGTAGTCATACTGCCTCAGGCGTTCACCCCATCTGTGCAGGCGCAGGGGTTTGTGGCCTGAACCCAAAGCCGTCAGCAGAGCAGTCAGGGCCTGATGGTCCGTTCTGAGGACATAATGCCGCCCGTAGAGATAGAGGTGCCACCGCTCGGAAGCCCAGACACAGGCGAGCGCCTCGCGCTCACCAACAGAGTAGTGCTGTTCTGTTGGTGTCAAGGCCCAGGAGGCAAAGGCTACAGGCCTCTCCACCCCATCCTGTACCTGTGACAGGAACACTCCAATCGCACGAGCCGAGGCGTCACAGGTGACGATGGTTGGGCAGTCTGAGCTGAAGTGGGCCAAAATGGGGGGTGTCGTGAGCTGGGCTTTCAGCGTTTGCACAGCCTCCGAACACACTGCGGTCCAGTTCCATGGCTCCTCCTTCATGAGCAGCTGGCAGAGGGGAGCGGTGGTCTGTGAGTAGTGGGGTAAGAAACGGACGTAGTAGGCCGTCATGCCTAAAAACGAGGCCATCTGGGAGGCTTAAGTCGGCTCTGGGATCCTGTGGATGGCTTCAATGTTCGACTGCAGAGGGGCAATCCCCTTGGCCGAGAGACGGAAACCCACAAAGTCGATAGCTGGCGCTGCAAAGCAGCATTTCTCCCCATTCAGTGTCAGGTTGTTCTCCAGAAGGGTCTGGGCCACCCCCTGGAGGCACTTGTTGTGTGTCTCAAGGTCCGGAGCATGGACAACAATGTCGTCGAGGAACACCGCCACACCAGGGATGCCTGCCAGGATGGTGCTCATCACCTTCTGAAAGCAGCTAGGGGCGGAGCTTAAGCCAAACGGCATCCGCGTGTATCGAAACACCCCGGCATGCGTCACGAAGGCCGTGAGGTCCCTGCTGGCTGGGTGAAGTGGCACCTGCAGATAGCCCTGGCGCAGGTCGAGCTTGGTGAACACTGTTGAGCCATAGAAGAGCGCGGTGAGCTCCTCAGAGGTAGGCAACGGGTACCTGTCTGGGATCACTGCCTTATTCACCAGGCGGAGGTCAACGCAGATCCGTATCCCCCCTGATTTCTTCTTTGCAATGACCAAGTTTGAGATCCAGGGGGCGGCGCTGACTTGCTCGATAATTCCCATTTCCAGGAGAGAGCCAAGCTCATGGGCAAGGCAAGGGGAATCCGGCGCAGGGGCTGGATGACGGGTGAAACATCTGGATTTACCAGAGGCCTGTGGGTAAAGGCTGTGAGACAGCCTAGGCCGTGAAACAGAGCTGGCCACTTTTGCCGCCAGGTCGAGTCGACGTGAATAGCAGAGCCGGAGTCATCCCTGAGAGTGAACCCCAGGCCTGTGAACAGGTCCAGACCCAAAAGGTTGGCCCCCTGCCTGGCGATGTGAAACGGGAATGACGGCAAGTGCTTGGAGCTGTAGTGGACAGGAACACGGAGCACACCCAGGATGTCTAACCTGGAGCTGTCATAGCCACATAGGGCAGTAGCAGGCTGTTCCAACGGCAGGTGGGAGAAGAACCTGTAGTACGTGCTTGAGTTCATGAGATGCAGCCGCACCTGTGTCCATCAATAGAGGGAGAGTCACCTCAGCGAGCTGCACAGTGCATGTTTTGAAAGCCACCTGCCCAGCCGTCACATTCCTGATATCTCTGTAGTTATTGTGAGCAGGCGGGGGTCCCATGGCTGGTGGTAGAGCTGCCGGGGCAGAACGGCACATCTTGGCAAATGATTTTGCTTCAAACAATTCCTGCATTTTTGTCCTCTGGCAGGGCAATGTTGGGCTCTAGCATTGTGTGATTTTGAACCGCAGTTTCCGCAGACCTCGGAGGTGCACCTGTTGCTCTGCCCCTGTGCGAGCTGTACTGGGAAACCTGCCTCCGAGCAGCACTGGCTGTCATCTGTGGAGTGGGCGCTGTAGTGCGCGTGATAGGTAGGCTGGAGCTGCTGAGTAGGATTGCCTGCGAGGAGTCGCGTGCCTGCCAGCAAAGTGGTACACTCGACAGCTGTCTCAACTTGCAGCGCTATCTCTACCGTTCTACCCAAAGTCAAATTGTCCGATTCAAGCAACAGTCTCTCCCTAGTTTTCTCACAGAGTATTCCCTCGATGAACTGGTCCCGAATGATCTGTTCCTGCAGTGTCCCATAGTCACACAGGCGGGCCATGTCTTTTAGGTTAGTCACATAGCTACGAACGGACTCACCGGGTCTTTGTAGCCGCTTTCTGAGCTTGTAGCATCGGAGTAAGATCCTTTGTTGTCCGGTGAAGTGTTCCGTCAAGAGAGCTACTGCGTCTTCATACGTTTCAGGCAGTCCCAGGGTGCGAAAGATCCTTTGTCCCTCCACGCCGAGACAATGGCGAAGGAGTGCTGTCTTTCTCTTGTCGGGTATATCCTCATAGCCCAAAGCGTCCAGGTACACCGTGAAGTTTTCCAGCCAATTCGCCCACGGAATTGGAGGGTCTACGGGCATGGCAAGGAAAGGTGCAGGCGGGTGTAAACTAAATTCAGCCATCCTCGTCGCCAATATTATGTTTTAAGATGGCAGCAATAATGTAGTTCCAGACGGGAGTAAAGTTTAACCATGCTTTAGTTACCTCTGCCACACACGCTCACAATGCACACGCACCCCAAAACCCCAACAGTCGTTACCCAGGTAACCTGCACTACCTAGTAGTGTCAGTACTGCAAAACGTGTGCGCATGACATCTAATACACAACACGCATATGATCCACAACATGGTTGATTGGCTTTTTAATGGATTCCTGCACGCATTGCTTGGGAAAGCCCTGAAATTAGAAACTCCGTCATACTCTGTGGTGTGATTTGCGTCGTAAATGTGGTCTCACCTGGCGGGCAGTGCAAGCACGAATCGCAGTCTATTCTTACCCCAAAATGACATCCCGCTGCACTAAAATTGAACTGGGTTGCTCCCTCTTGACGGACACACCCCCCAACAGCAGCTTCCATCCCACTTCAGTGCATGTCGAGTCACCAACGGGCTCAGATGCGTGCACATCTATGACGAAATGACACCTTCACCAGTGATGGCTCACCACTGGCTGGAAAATAAAGCCCCAAATTTGCACGTTCGCTGCTCGATCTGGACTGACACCAACGATTCGCCTCCCACTTTGGCGCACGGCGAATCAAACAGGCTCTGGAGCGTGACAATATATGCCGAAAATGTCACTTTGCCGATGCACTGGCTCACCACCCACCATGCGCCAGCTGGAAAATAGAGCCCAGCGTGTCCATTATTGCAAATATATACCCATAGTTTAGGTTACAATTGGAGTAGTATGACAAAGAAAGGTCCTTTATCACCAACCAGTCTGACTATCAATAAATGGCAACATGCACACAATTTACAGGGTCACTGTCACGAACCTAACACGGGCTGAACCCAAATGCAACGACCAAGAGACAGGGGGACAGAAAAGGTGATTTATTTAAGTAGCTTGGGGTAGTCCCAAGCCGTACACAGAATTAACACAACAGTAAAAGGGGGGTTAGGGAGTTCTCCGGTGCTTGGAACTGCTCCAAGCCGGAGCTGGACTTTGATGGTCACCGGAAGTTCCAAGCCGGAACTGGACAGGACAGGAAACTGGAACGGGTTACTGGAACACGGGAACATGGAGTTGTTCTGAACTGGAACTGGACTTGATCTGGGCTGGATAGTCCAACAGGACAGGAAACTGGAACGGGTTACTGGAACACGGGAACATGGAGTTGTTCTGAACTGGAACTGGACTTGATCTGGGCTGGATAGTCCAACAGGAACTGGGTCACGGGAACATGGTGTTCCAAGCCGGAACTGGACTTGATACGGGAGACGGGAGTTCCACACCGGAACTGGACTGGTACTGGACCGGACGGTCCAACAGGAACTGGATCACGGGAACGTGGAGTTGTTCCAAACCGGAACTGGACTTGATACGGGAGACGGGAGTTCCAAACCGGAACTGGACTCGTTCTGGACCGGACGGTCCAACAGGGACTGGATCACGGGAACGTGGAATTGTTCCAAACCGGAACTGGACTTGATACCGGAAACTGGAGCGGTTCGAACTGGAACTGGAACACTGGAACACGGTAATGTTCCAGACCGGAACTGGACTGGAACTGGACTGGAAGCAGAGGAAGGGATATGGCTGGATACGACAAGGCAGAGCAGTGTAGCGGAGCTCAGGTTGGCCCGGTTGGGGCAGCAGGGCCACAGTGGAGGCTGGAACCGTAACCGTAGCAATGGCGGTAGCCACGGCCGGACAGGAACCACTGTAGGGTGGAAAAGCAGAACACCCAACTGCGGGCGCAATGTCAGATGGAGGCAGAGGTACCGCAACACACACAGGGAGTGGTTAACAGCTACAGACTGGCAGACACAGTGGAAGCTGGTAATTAAGACAGACAGAGATCAGGCAGAAACAACCGCAAACAGACAGGGCTAGTTAAATACCAACAGCAGGTTTAGAGCAGTAAAGCACAAAGTCTAACCAACTGAAGTCTTTTTAGGGCACAGGACAGGGAAACAAAGGACCAGGATACAAACGGCGAACGTTAACGAACTGGCGCTGAATAGCAGCCAGCCGGAGGGTTAAATAGGGGAGTGAAATTGAAAACAATAAGGAAAGCGTGCGGAATGTAACCGAGGGTGATTGACTAATTGACAGGTGTGGAATGCATGCAGCAACGGGGAAAGGAGATAGGTTGAAACCGGAGTGGGGGAAAAGAGTGAAACAAACAGAAGCTTAGTTCCCTGGTATTCAAATCACGGTCCTCGAGGTCCGAAACCTGCTGGTTTTCCACCGTCCCTTTACCTGGAAGTCAAGATGTGAAGACAATTTGGCCAATCAGCAGCGCTAATTGTTCAGATAATAACCTGGGAGAAAGAAAACCAGGGTGGGATTTGGATTTGAATATCCATGGCTTAGTTTATAGCCAACTGGCCATAAGCCAATGATTTTAAAACTCGGTCCTGGGGCCCATGTGTATGCTGGTTTTCGTTCCAACCACAATTTCAATCCCAGAATTTAAACAAGATGTTAATTTCTTAATTAGGTGCTTTTCATGTTTAGGGATCACTTACCCTCTTAAACCACATTACGTCAGAAATGGCTATACATGCCATGAAGAATAAAAATCCCATATTAACATTGCAATATTCATATTGCAATATACTGTATATGCACAAACAATTACAAAGAGGTAAAATTATTTACCTGATCAAAATAGTCAGAGGTGAATCAATAGGTAGTTGAACACAAGTGTTTTAAGTTCTTTCATACTTTTTCACCATAAAAAAAGATGAACTGTAACCAACTCCTAAATATATTTAAATGTGCGATATCTTCAACCCGACTGGCTCATGTAGATCACACTGTAGAGTGGTCAAGATACTTTTATGAAATACAGAAGAATGGTAGCATGTAGAAACTTCATATTTACCTTGATAATAGTGCAATAACCTAATGAAGCTGATATGCAGTCTTCCATACCACGCTTTCTGGCGTGGTACAGTAGGATGTTTGTGATGTTTGAGAAAACAGGTTAACCCCTTTGCGCAGACTCCCTTGTGGCCATGCCGCCGGTGCCATGAGATGCTCAACTCAGACATTAATTGATCCTGCAACCAAACTATGAGTGAAAACAACAAACTGTGTTTTAACTTTATTAGTACACAATTTGTGACTACTATAGCAAATACAGAGTTTCTAAGTGCCACTATTGTTGCATAGCTCATCCTAACAAGCAACCCCCCACCCAGTCAGCTGCAACTATACCGACCCAAGCGTGAAATATTGGACAATAGCGTCTATCTCAGAGTTCATAAAAATATTCTTTCACCACCAAAAATTTGTATTCCGTCATAAGATAAAGCCAACAATAGCCCGAACGTATGCTAATACAGCAGTGAGAAATGCTACACACTCAATAGTGAAATAAACAAGTGAAATTCCTGTTTAATTATACCATGTCATTCGACTATCAATATCTGCTACCATTGGTTTTATGCATAGAGATAGTCCCCCTTTCAAGATTCAGTGGTCATTTATTTTCTTGGACAATCCGTTTGAGAAATACACCCCCCTTTATGACGCCAGTACAGTATCCGAAACATCTACACGTAAAACCCCACCATCTGTTCAAGTCTTTTTTACGCATTCCAGTTCATTCTGGTTTGATTGACAACTCTTTTATCCAATAGAGGACATTATATCCCAATGGTGTTTTACATGTCTCATTTGATGCTTCGAACAATACAATATGAACGAGCGTAATAGAAAGTTTAGTTGTGTTGCTAGGTTCACACAACGAGTAGTATTATTTTGATTGGAGAATATGTCTACGAACATGGCGATTTCCTCTTCAATATGTAAGTATTACTGCCTGTAATATTTTAATTATCTACTACATTCATTTTTCACTCCACCACTGTTTGATATGAAACAGTGCTCTCCATATGTTTGATTGAATTGAGTGCTCTTCTCTAATGAGTGCATTTCACATACTGTAGTGTAAGCATTCATAAGTGGCTCAGTCATGTTTTATGTTTGATGCACCGATTTGCTGTTAAGGTAGAAAATTTGCCAGCATTTTCCTGATGGTGGAATATTATTTTGTTGTAATCTTATTGCACATAATGTAGCCTATGGCGTATTAGTATCTCCCTGGTATATGTGGAAAATGCACGCCTTCACCACACACTAAAGCCCTCAGAGGAAGTGCTCTCCTGTCCCCTGTCGCTGCTATCTTTTACCAGAGTGCTAATGAATCACACCCACTGTAAAGCCCTGCATGACTCAGCAATTCCCACCCACACACACACACACACACACACACACACACACACACACACACACACACATAAAAGAACACATGTAAATGCATACAACATGGTGCAACGAAGCCTAAAGGTTTTTTCCCCACAAACAGGGGGATTGTGCTCTTTGTGATTTCCGCTTGTGTGTCTGTCAAATTGGCTGAGGACACAAAGTGCAAAACTACTTCCTGTTCACCCACTGAAGCCCTTTCAGGCTCTGCATGTCTGGATTTACCCAGTGGCAGGTTTACATCCCGATGGCGACATGCTTGTCACTAGATGTCATGTTTGACTCACGCCATCAGCTTTAAGGTGCAGCAGTTGCCCAGCAGGGGGGTGAGGGGGCTGAGCAGTCTTAAGCCAACTGGTCTGTCTGTCCATCAGCAGGATATAGCAGAGAGGGATGATGGGGAAAAACGTGCCCTCCAGCTCTACTGAGATCTGCCAATTCCCACCACACTTTATGATGCCACCACGATATGCATGATCAATGAACACTGGCACGGAATAATCTCCCCTCCCTCCCAAAAACCCCACCACGTGCCTTCCGACTCCTGGCTCTCTCTCCCTCTCCAGCATTCCCACAGAAATTCCATCTCCTCTTCCCCCCTTTCCTCCTTCGTAATTTGGGATAATCTATAATGTGCTAAGACCCACTACTTATCACAGAGAAATGGGAGGGGCTGTAAGGCAATGGAGTGAATTTCAGAGAAGGGGGAGGGGGCCATATAGGAGAGTGCGAGGAAGAAAGATGGAAATGAAGTAGAGGAAGAAAAAAGAAGACTGAGCCGAACTGGGTCCCCCAGCACACTGGCTCTGAAATTTTGAGCAGGCTTCACAATTAGGGAAGTCAGGCAGTATGGGCCTAACCTCCATTGTGTGGAGTGGCTAGAGTACTCAGCCTATCAGCTCAGTGACAGGCAAAGAGCTGCTCTATTCAGAGCCACAGATATGCGCTGCAGGGCCAAACCGCTGCCTGGTCCCCCATGACCCCACAATCCCTTGCCGGTGACAGCCTCAAGCTCCGTGGCAAATTAGGCGCTCTCGCATTACAATCGCGGCAGGCAGACTCCATTAGCGGTATCTGAAATTGAGTCAAACGCGGGGCCCCCCCGTTATCAGGCCCGGCTCATAAGCGGCGTCGTTAATCGCGGGCATTGATACCGATTCTACGTTCTCCCACTCCCCCCCCCCCCTCCACTCCTCCTGGTCCTGCCCCACCCCGCACAGTGATGCACTCCCACAAAAGACAAGAAGAGTCAGAGGAAAAAGGTAACAATTGCACCTTTCTGAGGAAAGGAACAGGAAATTGAGTGGGGGACAAAAGGATGTGAATATTTTAAAAAAAAACTCTCCCTCTGACTTTCTTGTTTTCTTTTATTTTCATTTCCCTTTTCCTGCTCATTGCTTGTGCTCTAACTTCTCCTGAGCGAGGATATGGGGCTTGGAAAGGGGTTTCCCTCCGTGTGATGTCACTGGATAAGGGGCTTTAGCTGAGGTGAGCTGGCCCCCCACGTCCTCGATTCTACCCCCTGGTGCACAGTCCTACTAGGAGAGAGGATTCATGGGGTCCAGATGGTGAAGTTTGGGAGGGTGTGTGTTTGAGCGAGTGCTCTCATAGGTCTTCCATCGACACCAAATAGAACATTGACTGGTAAATTAGACACATTACGTTGTAGTTTGTGGTTATAGTTCATGTTGTTTCCTTCTGCCCCCCCAACTCCCCCCACACAGCTCCATTTAACTTCTCCCTACACAATCACTTATCTTAGTTTGATGCCTGTGACACCACTAGGCGATTTGCACTCCCAAAAAAAAATACTTAAACCCATGGACACACATAGAAATGGCTTGTCAGGTACGAAATTCTGGAGACATGCAATGTACTTTACAACAGATAGGGCTTCACCTGTATTCAAACATACAAGTCTCAATTAGGTGATTAATGGCAATTATGGACAAGCATTCAAAATACAAATGAAGCTTAAGATGTTCAAGTAACATTCCCAATGTGCCAAGACTATGTACTGACCCCATAGACAAAGTATAATTAGATACCTTTTTAAAAATTGTGGTTGGAAAAAAAAGCACATCTATTCAAATGAAATGCCTTCGCAGTTTAAAGGGCATGCCATACAAGTCCTAAAAACCTGATACTTTCTCCATTATCCCAATTATTACTGGTCAATTTTCCACCAGCCAGAAATAAGGATTGGACATTTTCTTGGACCTGAAGAGAAAAATAGTAAATATAGTAACTCCAATAGTAATAGTAGTAGTGCTCAGATGTGAGAGAACGTCAAAAGGGATATGCTTCCCATTTATCTACACTGCAATATGCCTGAAATAGACATTGTATATCACTCTGCCTATACTGGATGGCTGAGATGAAAAAAGCCAGCCTTTTAAACCAAATGTAGACAGCGTTAGTGCATTCTGACAGTAAGCTGACACAAGGAGACAAACCGCATCCCAAGACACTGACGGGTGTGGGAAAGGGAGAGTTTGCTGCAGCTAATCAAGGCCATGATGAAAAGCCACCACACATGGAACACACACACACACACACACACACACACACACACACACACACACACACACACACACACACACACACACACACACACACACACACACACACACACACACACACACACACACACACACACACACACACACACACACACACACACACACACACATAATCAGACACATCCCCACCTGTGGACACACACACACACACACACTTCTTGTTTTACAGTTTAATTTAAATAGAGCCACATACTACGACCCATGGAATAATCTGTATTAGCTTTTCTAAGGTGAAGAGATGGGACTGCCATGGTACACAATGTGTTTACCCTATGTTTACCTGCAGACTCTTAAACAAGGCCCAGACTGTTAAATTAGGCTCAATTGTATTTAAAAACACTGTGCAAAATAATACATATATACTACATGTACAGTGCCCTCCACTATTATTGGCACCCCTGGTTTAATTTCTCACACTATCCACTCACCGAGTGGTCAATGGTGTCTTCTTGTAATTTACGTTTACGTTTAAAACATGTTTTAAATAACCGTTTAAAGATTTATATAACTAATTTCAGTTGTAAACTTCCGGTCAATGGATTTAATAAAATGATAAATAAAACCCGATAAGAAGCATACTTTGCGACGATTTTTGTGTGAGAACATCAACTGACACCAGTGACCACTCGGTGAGTTTCCTGTCTTTGAAAACGAGAGTTTATGGTGTTTTTTGAAGGATTTTCTATATGCCCATCCAGATCCATTGTGTAAGCTAGGAGCAAAAAGCAATATATATCAAGACTGCAGAGTTTGTCAAAATGTTGATATGGACCGTTGTATAAGATCGTAAATAACTTTATAACAGGGCTTAACATGCTAAATACTGAACTTCTCATTTAATAAGTGGCTGTGTGGGCTTTTTAACAGTAATGGAAAATTGAAATAGTGCTGTGCAGGCAGGAACACATCATTGCTCAGATGGAATAACTAGCAAAGTTAACTGTGGGAGGAAACTGGAGTACCCGGAGGAAACCCATGGGCCATGCGGACACGGGAAGAACACACAGAAAGGCCCTTGGCCGGGATTCAAACTCGGTACCTTCTTGCTGTGAGGCGACAGTGCTAGCCACTGCACCATCGTGGCGCCCCGTCCAAAACCTTCCTGAATTTAAAACTTTGCTGAGTTTAATCACTTTCCCCTACACGCTAGCGCACACGATCATTGGCACGATGGTAATCCTGACATAGAAAACACTCCGCAAGCTCCCTGGAATAATAAGTGCATTCATTCATACCGGGCCTCAAATGCTGACCTGTCACTTCAGTGAAATTTCCAAAATAACAATAATTATGGGAATAAATGAAAAATATCTATTAACATAATCTTCTCTTTGCTGTTGGATTTATCTCCACTTTGTTGGGAAGTTACTTCCAAACGCTTCTTGTATGCTAATCACGGATATAAAATACCAAGGAACCCAAGCTGTTTGCGGCTCCATGCGAGAGGAGCACTGCGCTTTCACATGCTCTGAGCACTTCTCGCAGTGATTGGAGCCATCCTTCAGTTGACGTTACTGCCAGAGATAAGACTGATGCTCAATGTTTTTTTAAAATATGCATATATACCACTGAGTGTTAGTTTATTTCTGCGGATAAAGCGATAATTTGAGTGAAAGCACAGTGCTCCTTGGTGTGGTCCCGGGGTCATTCTTTTAGGACAGTGGTTCTCAAACTCGGTCCTGGGTGACATCTGTGTATGCTGGTTTTTGTTACAGACAGTCTTTTGCTCAAAATATTGTTGACCTCAAGTTTTAAGTCCTTCCATAATTTTTTTCCTAAACTTGTTAACACAATGCAAATTTTGCTCATTATCATTTTGGCTCGTAAGTCTTTGAATTCTTCATCTACCAAAATGGTTAGTTTTAGCGGCCATGTGTCCACACTTAAATATAAATAAAATGTACATTTCATTGAATATAAAATATGAATAAAAACCCATTAGAAGCCTATGGATTCACCTCAGTCTTTAATTTTTTTTAAATCCCTCTTTATGGAATCATTTGCAATATAGCACAATGTGAATGTGGGACATTTATTCTTCATGGTATGCTTGACTATTTCTGACATAATGTGGATTAGGAGGGTAAATAATCCCTCAAAACATGAAAAGTGTAATTAACACCTTTTTTAAATTCTGGGATTGCCATTGTGGTAGGAAAGGAAAACCAACACACACAGGGGTCCCCCAGGACGCAAGGATTTTGACACCCACTGTATGAGGATATTGTTTTCCTGGACTCAGACTGCAATAAAACATCAGTGTAATGAAGACTACACATAAACACACCCATTCCTCACAATATGCAAGGATCTAAGCCATGTTTTTGCTCTTGATAGTGTTTCTGTTGGCAGAAGCGTATGTTCTGACGTTTCAAATATAGAACACATCAAACATGCTGGCAAAAACATGGAGAAATCTGATACTGCTAATGAGCTAGTTAGCCAATCCAGTTTTAATATTACCCTGACATGATGTCACGCACATGGCAAATATTGGTTGCGAAGGAAAAAGAAAAACCTTACTTGAGCATTCTGTGTAAACCTATGGTCCTGTGATAACTGGGACAATTCAGGTGGTGACAAAAACCACCTCTGATCTGTTAAAGAAAGCTCCAGAAAGACTGCCGAGTGCCTACAGCTTTGGATGGCGGTGGGCACCATTCAAACCTGAAATGACAATGCTATCAGACATTCATTCATCCAGCATGCCTGAATGTATAACAACAGTATGAAAAAATATGCAGATAGAGTGCCCTCCCATAATGTTTGGAACAACTACATATTTTTTTCTTGAATTAGTTTCCACAATTCTAGATTTATAATCAAACAATTCACATGTGGCTAAAGTGCAGATTCTCAGCTTTTATTAATCCCTTCACACAGATTCCAAATTTGGTAAATTCTCACCTATTTAGGGGATGTTCTATTTAAGGCTTCGTAACTCCAGGGGCCAGATGTATAAAACTCTGAGTAAAAGAATGCGTAAAAGCATGCTTAGGGAGAAAGTCGGAAATCTGCTTACGCAAAGTTTTAGCATTTTCTCCCTCTGCCTTTCTATCACAGTGTCGCCATATCACTCTGACTTCAAACATTGCGTACGTATGCTGTCCAGCGTGTACAGAGGTACGCAGATTCTCACAGCATGTGTTATTTATACATCTGAATTTCTGCGTGGAAACTCCCTTACACAGCTTTCTGAGGGCATTTTTATGCTCAGCACCGTTTATACATGTGGCCCCATGTGTGAGCAGCACAGAAACTTGGTAAATGGCTTAAATGAAACAAGACAGTTGTACCATTTACAATACTAACTTATATTCGTTTATGTTCATAATTTAGGCCAAAAGAAAAGTGCCACAAATACAAAGAAACTTTGGAAAAATGCAAAACAAAAAAATATATTTTCTTTAGTTTGCAATGAAATACTGAGAGCTACACATGTGAAACAGGTAAAACTATACTATATTTACTGGATCATAAACTCCGTGTCCACAAGTGTGCAAAATCTGAACTCCAAAAGATCTATGATGCTAAATATAGGCAGTGTACACTGTTGTCCCCTTAGGGGTCGAATTACTAACTCGTCCGAGGTGATCAATTAATGACACGTTGATTTCTCATTTTTAGCCTGAATGAATATGCAAAAATAAATGTCCCTATGTTATTTCATGAAATAGTGGGAGGAGGCCATGCAAATAGATTACTTTAGATTTACTAAGCTCGAAAGGAAGTTTACGAAAAGTATTTGCGGGTGCACTTGGAAAGCAGCTATTATATACACTACTCACAAAAAGTTAGGGATATTCGGCTTTCGGGTGAAATTTCAGGATGAACCTAAAATGCACTATAACCTTTACAGGTGAAATTAATTTGACCTTCTCTAAACTTTTGAATGCACATGTCCAACTATTCAATGTTTCAGTACTTTTTGCACAACTTGCTGTTCTCTAACAAGGAGCTGAACGGCAAAATTCACAACAGGTGTTTGATCCATGAATCGACCAATACATTTCCTGGTTCAATTAGAATTGGTATTTAAACAGTCCTCTTCATCATGCTGTTCACATTTTGACATCATGAGACCAAGACGACGCCTAACAATTGATCAACAGTACCTCGCCATTGCGAGGCTTCAAACAGGATGTTCTCAGAGGGAAGTGGCCACTGAGCTTAGAGTGTCACAGAGTGTCATCAGCAGGTTGCAACAGAGATACAGAGAGACTGGAAGAGTCACAGAAAGGCATAGAAGTGGACGTCCTTTGGCCACATCCCACACTGATGACCGCTTCATTGTGAACAGTGCCCTGCGGAACCGGATGATGAATGCCACTCAACTCCAGGCACATTTAAGGGAGGTGAGAGGCACCCAAGTGTCACGTCAGACCATTCGAAACCGTTTACATCAGCGTGGTCTGCGTGCTAGACGACCTGCAAGGGTACCTGACCACACCACCAGGCACAGGCGTCATCGTCTTGCATGGGCCAGGGAGCATTTACGCTGGACGAGGGACCAGTGGGCCTCAGTGCTGTTCTCTGATGAAAGTCGATTCACGTTGAGCAGAAATGATGGCCGCCAACGATGTTGGAGACGTCAAGGAGAGCGCTATGCATCAGCCACTGTTGTCACCAGACGACCCTTTGGTGGTGGCGGTGTTACAGTGTGGGCAGGTGTGTCTAGTCAATACAGAACTGCCCTACACTTTGTGAATGGTACAGTGACAAGCCCATACTACCTGAATAACATCATTAATCCAGTCATTGTGCCCCTGCATGAACAACACAGGCCTAATTTCATCTTCATGGACGACAATGCTCCAGCTCATCGAGGTCGCATCATTAGGGAAAGGCTGCTGGAGACTGGGGTACCTCAAATGGAGTGGCCTGCACTTTCTCCAGACCTGAATCCCATAGAAAAACTATGGGATCAGCTGACTCACCGTGTAGAGGCTCGTAACTCTGTACCCCAGAACCTCAATGACCTGAGGGCCGCCCTTCAAGAAGAGTGGGATGCCATGCCTCAGCAGACAATAAGTCGACTTGTGAACAGCATGAGACGTCGTTGTCAAGCTGTAATTGATGCTCAAGGGCACATGACAAGTTATTGAGACATTGACATTTTTGTTGTGGTATACCCACCACTGTTGTTGGCTTTTGTTTCAATAAATTGTTTGAGATGAGGAAATCACCATTGCATGCTTCTACTTAAATGCCCTACCTTCATGATACGTATAATATCACTGTAGCGTGAACTTACATTTTCCATAAATTTCACCCGAAAGCCAAATATCCCTAACTTTTTGTGAGTAGTGTATTTGCGGGTGTACAAATGGAAAGCAGCTATTAAAAGACACGGAATCGATAAGAAAACGGCTGTCATTGTAGCACGACACGTAGCCTTCCGGGAGTGTTTGGAATATCCATAACAGAACGTTCGGAATGATTGCATAACAATGGTAGCTAATTAAGTGGCCACTCTAGGCCACAGATGATACACAAGACGATAATTTGTGGATAGCCGAGCTACATAAGGTACATCATGAACAGTAAGAATATTTTAAATCATGAAGCAAATCGTCTTACAGAATACAAGAGTAACTAGTATTGGAATCAAACAAGCAATACAACGTCTATTATAACAAACAGTGAATAACCAGCAAATCAAAACTTTATAAAAATAAAACCCATGATCAAATGGAAATGTGATTTTATGTGACACAGCGCAAGTAGACTTAGTGCTAGTAAGCATAGTTATGATCATTTCAGTTCTGATAAACATCTGTAACTCCCAACAGAAACTAAGAGACATCCAGCAAAACAGTTTGTAATAAACCGCCAGGTCGTTCAATGTAACAGTAGCCTAGGCTATACCCTACACTAAATAAATATCATAAAAACTACAACATTTCTGCAAGTCTTTTTCTTACAGTATAACCATTCCAAACACGCAAAATATCTCATTTAAATATGGCTGTTTGCGGCTGGAGTAATTTGCATAATGACTCTTAGTTGATCACCCGCAAAGTGTGAAATGTTAATGCCTGCAAAATGCACCCGCAAAATAACAACCCTTATTTGGGATCTTAGTAAATAGACCCCTTAGTGTCTCCAAATGTATCCAAAATGACTAAATTGCGCACTGCTGTAAATCATAAAATAATCATATATGTAACTACAAATAAACTGTTCTGACTCATAAAACTCACTTCTGTATCATTTTCAAGTGGGAATTACTAACTTTCCATCAGTATATGGGGATAGATACAGTGGGGAGAACAAGTATTTGATACACTGCCGATTTTGCAGGTTTTCCCACTTACAAAGCATGTAGAGGTCTGTAATTTGTATCATAGGTACACTTCAACTGTGAGAGACGGAATCTAAAACAAAAATCCAGAAAATCACATTGTATGATTTTTAAGTAATTAATTAGCATTTTATTGCATGAAATAAGTATTTGATACATCAGAAAAATAGAACTTAATATTTGGTAAAGAAACCTTTGTTTGCAATTACAGAGATCAGACGTTTCCTGTAGTTCTTGACCAGGTTTGCACACACTGCAGCAGGGATTTTGGCCCACTCCTCCATACAGATCTTCTCCAGATCCTTCAGGTTTTGGGGCTGTCGCTGGGCAACACGGACTTTCAGCTCCCTCCAAAGATTTTCTATTGGGTTCAGGTCTGGAGACTGGCTAGGCCACTCCAGGACCTTGAGATGCTTCTTATGGAGCCACTCCTTAGTTGCCCTGGCTGTGTATTTCGGGTCGTTATCATGCTGGAAGACCCAGCCACGACCCATCTTCAATGCTCTTATTGAGGGAAGGAGGTTGTTGGCCAAGATCTCGCGATACATGGCCCCATCCATCCTCCCCTCAATACGGTGCATTCGTCCTGTCCCCTTTGCAGAAAAGCATCCCCAAAGAATGATGTTTCCACCTCCATGCTTCACGGTTGGGATGGTGTTCTTGGGGTTGTACTCATCCTTCTTCTTCCTCCAAACACGGCGAGTGGAGTTTATACCAAAAAGCTCTATTTTGGTCTCATCAGACCACATGACCTTCTCCCATTCCTCCTCTGGATCATCCAGATGGTCATTGGCAAACCTCAGACGGGCCTGGACATGCACTGGCTTGAGCAGGGGGACCTTGCGTGCGCTGCAGGATTTTAATCCATGACGGCGTAGTGTGTTACTAATGGTTTTCTTTGAGACTGTGGTCCCAGCTCTCTTCAGGTCATTGACCAGGTCCTGCCGTGTAGTTCTGGGCTGATCCCTCACCTTTCTGATGATCATTGATGCCCCACGAGGTGAGATCTTGCATGGAGGCCCAGACCGAGGGAGATTGACTGTCGTCTTGAACTTCTTCCATTTTCTAATAATTGCGCCAACAGTTGTTGCCTTCTCACCAAGCTGCTTGCCTATTGTCCTGTAGCCCATCCCAGCCTTGTGCAGGTCTACCATTTTGTCCCTGATGTCCTTAGACAGCTCTTTGGTCTTGCCCATTGTGAAGAGGTTGGAGTCTGATTGATTGAGTGTGTGGAGAGGTGTCTTTTATACAGGTAACGAGTTCAAACAGGTGCAGTTAATACAGGTAATGAGTGGAGAATAGGAGGGCTTCTTAAAGAAGAACTAACAGGTCTGTGAGAGCCGGAATTCTTGCTGGTTGGTAGGTGATCAAATACTTATTTCATGCAATAAAATGCAAATTAATTACTTAAAAATCATACAATGTGATTTTCTGGATTTTTGTTTTAGATTCCGTCTCTCACAGCTGAAGTGTACCTATGATAAAAATTACAGACCTCTACATGCTTTGTAAGTGGGAAAACCTGCAAAATTGGCAGTGTATCAAATACTTGTTCTCCCCACTGTATCTATGGGTCCAAAAAAAAGCTTGTCATAAAATGAATAAAATGTTTTTTTGTCCATTATAAAGCATATATACATTCATACTCACTCCAAGGCAAATTTTATATTCATCTAGCACATATGCACAGTAAATTTGAATGAGTATTTTCCATGCCCTAACTAAGTATAGCTCAGGGACATAGGGCTTACTAAATTGGCATAGTGTATATTATTTACAATACGTTTATAATAAAATAATATTCCACCATGAGGAAACTGCTGGAAAATTCTTAAGGACAAATCAGACATAAAGCATGACTGAGCCACCTATGAATGCTTACACTACAGTACACTCAAAATACAGAAATAATAATATCGAACATATGGGACAACACTGTGGCGGAGTGGAAAAACGTACATATTTGAAATATCACAAGTAGTAATACTGAGAAAAATGTATCTTGGTAACTATGGTATCTTCTGTTCAGACCCACTCACAAAATCCATGTAAGCTGGCGAGGATTTTCTCTGGCCATGCTGACAAGTTAGTAAATTAGTACAAACTTGCGAAAATAACAACTATTATGCCTCGGCGAGCGAATGTACATTCTAAGTTGTTTGCGAATAAAACTAGAAATTCTGTTACGCCCGGCTGTAATTTATTGTTCAAAGCATCCAATAAGACATTGGAAACACCGTTGCTAAGGTTTTAATGTCTTATATTGCATAAAAGAGCCGTTAATTAAACCAGAATGAACTGTAATGAATGAGACAGGTTTGCAGAGCGTGGGCGGTATTACGTGTTGACGTTTCAGATAGTGTAATAGCATTATAAAGTGTATATTTCTCAAACAGAGAATGACCACTGAATTTTGAAAGGGACATCTGAATGCATAAAACCAATGGAAGGATTGGATATTTATTTCATATTCAGTAGCAGATACTGATAGTAGAATGATGTGGTATAATTACACAAGAATTTCATATGTTTATTTTGCATTTGAGTGAAATGGCTTTTCACGGCTTTTTTGGCACACAATCGGGCTATTGTTGGGTTTAGCTTGTTGCTATGATGGAATACAAAGTTTTGGTGCTGAAAAAATATATTTATGAACTCACATAGATGCTATTGTCCACTGTGTCACGCACTGGTAGGTATAGTTGCAGGTGAGACTGGGTGGGGGGTTGCTTGTTAAATGGACTTGCTACGGGACAATAGTAACACTTAGAAACTCAGTTTTCGGCAGAGTTGTCATGAACTGTGTACTAATAAAGATAAAACATGGAGTTTGTTAAAGGGGTTAGGTTAGGTTTTTTTAATACATTTTGACATTTTGTTTTCACCATGTAGAAATTACAGCACTTCTTATACATAGTAACGTAAAAACGTTTTAAACGTAAAGCGTTTTCATGGAAAAGTTGCTGTCATAAACTCATTTGAAATGCGATTGTGTCCAAACTTTCTAAGCAAAGCTAACTTTCAGCAAGGTCGTATATGGCCGTCAAATGCTCCGTCTTATCTCTTTAGAAACTATATTATTTTGCGCTACGGACGCTTCATATACAGGTCAATTCACACACTTGTGAGTAAAGCATATAAACGAGAAACTTTGCGCTTACCTAAGTGTAGGCCTATATGATAATGTCAGCACAACGATTATAACAACAAACACCGGGTAGATGTCAACAAGCAAGCAATGTTGATCACGGATACAGGATTATCATTCGCCGAAGGGAAAACAGTCCTGCGACTTCACGTGAGTATCGCACCAGTAATGTTACAGCAAACGCAATCATTTGATAGGAATACGCAAGTAAGCACATATCTGTGAAATAAACAACATTTGCAAGATCCATCTTCATACGTTTCGTTTTCGGTAAAAGTATTCCACATGCACCGATTGTTTATCTCTTCTTCCTGGAGGCGGGCCTTACTATGCGCGAGATTATTCCATAGGTCGTGTCTCGAGGGCCACCGTGTCGTGCGAAAGCTGTCAATCTCAAAGACAACTTTGACAGATTTCCTCAGAGATATTACATATTCTTTGGATTCCCTTAAAGAAACGTCATAAATGTAAGTTATTTTATCATTGAAAATGTCATTACATTTAAGTAAATTAACAATGTTTGACAATACAACAGTGTGGTGATGCAAGTTAATTCTGGAAAAAAAGGACAGTTAAGAATGAACAATTGGAAGAATGAATGACAGTTAGCTAGCCGCTAGCCAACACCCAGTGGACGTAAACGGTCACCCAGTGGGTGATATGGGTCACAGTCATTTAGCAGTCTAACTAATTATATAGGCCTACGTGAAGCAAGTATTGATGATCTTCCCCCACCTAACCTGTCTTCTCACCCCCTACCATGTGTCTAACCCCCATTCCTCTGTGCTCCATGCCTCGCTCCTGGAGGCCCAACCACCGCAGACGCTGTCCGGCTAACCTGGTCTACCCACCGCTGTCCTCTCATAAGGAACTCTCAGTGGTGGGTGGACTATGGAACTGCCGGTCAGCCGTCCAGAAAGCTGACTTCATCACTGCATATGCCAAGGTGAAGTCCCTCCACTTCCTGGCTCTCACTGAGACCTGGATCACTCCAGATAACACAGCCACTCCAGCTGCTCTGTCTGCTGGCTACTCCTTCTCCCACACCCCCAGGGCCTCAGGCAGAGGCGGGGGTACTGGTTTGCTCATTTCCACGTCCTGGAAATTCTCTATTCCCACTGTACCCTGCCTGAATATCTCCTCCTTTGAGTTTCATGCAGTCACTGTAACTCACCCATCTGCACTTAACATTGTTGTTCTCTATCGCCCCCCAGGTCCGCTCGGCGCTTTCCTGGATGAACTGGACACACTCCTGAGCTCCTTCCCTGAGGATGGTACCCCAGTAATCCTACTGGGAGACTTCAACCTCCAACCAGACAGTGCCCAGCTATCCAGTGTCACCTCACTCCTCCAGTCCTTTGCCCTCACTCAGTCCCCATCGCCTGCCACCCACAATGGTGGTAACCAACTGGACCTTGTACTCACCAGGAGTTGCGCCACATCTGAACTCACGGTGACCCCCCTCCACGTATCGGACCATTTCTTTATCTCATTTTCTCTCTCCTGCCCACTCTCCCTCAAATCCGCTAACAACCCACCCGCTGTTATGTTCAGGAGAAATCTCCGCACCCTCTCTCACACCTCTCTCACTACTTCTGCTCTCTCTGCACTTCCTCCTCCTGCTACCTTTGCTAAAATGCCCATTGATGTCGCCACCTCTGTGTTTAACTCATGCCTTTCTCAGTCTCTCAACAAACTATGCCCTCTTGTCTCCAAACCAGCCCGACTATCACCCCCTTCCCCGTGGCTGACGGATTCTCTCAGATCCAGCAGAACCATGCTACGAGCCGCTGAGAGAAAGTGGAGGAAATCCAGATCCCCAGATGACCTGGCCTCCTACCACACTCTGCTGGCAGCCTTCACAGCTGCAACTACATCAGCTAAAACTTCATTTTTCCAGTCGAAAATTGATACGTCTATCTAACCCACGTAAACTCTTTTCCACCTTCTCCTCCCTGCTCACCCCCCCTCCACCCCCTTCACCCTCCTCCCTCTCTGCAGATGACTTCCTGACCCACTTTGAGGGGAAGGTGGCTGCGATCCGGAACTCCTTCACGCATCCGGTGACACCCCACATCCCCCATACTGAACCCATCGCTACACTGTCGTCCTTCAAGACTCTGAAGGACTCCGATGTGCTCGAGCTGGTGACGCGCCAGCGCGCAACCACCTGTCCACTAGACCCCATACCTTCAGCAGTCCTCCAGTCTATATCTGCTGAGCTCCTTCCATATCTGTCCTCCGTTATTAACACCTCCCTAATCTGTGGCCATGTTCCTGCTGCCTTTAAAACTGCCCGTGTAACCCCACTCCTTAAAAAACCTAGCTTAGATCCCGCTGATGTCAGGAACTACCGTCCTGTATCCCTCTTGCCCTTCCTGTCCAAAACAATTGAACGTGCTGTCCTTAACCAACTGTCTGTTTTTCTCCACCAGAACAACCTGCTTGACCCGCATCAGTCTGGCTTCAGAACCGGCCATTCCACCGAAACTGCTCTCCTGGCTGTGACTGAGGCACTCGCCACTGCTAGAGCCTCCTCCCTCTCCTCTGTTCTGATTCTCCTTGACCTGTCTGCGGCATTCGACACGGTCAACCACAAACTCCTGATCTCCACACTCGCTGAGATGGGCATTTCTGGAACTGCCCTCTCTTGGTTTGTATCGTATCTCACGGATAGATCCTACCAAGTCTCCTGGAAGGGTTCCGTCTCTGCTCCCCGTCCCCTGTCTACAGGAGTCCCGCAGGGATCTGTACTGGGTCCTCTGCTGTTCTCTATGTATACTAAGTCTCTTGGCTCAGTAATCCATGCACATGGCTTCTCATACCATAGCTATGCTGACGATACTCAACTCTTCCTCTCTTTCCCTCCCTCTACCCCACAGGTTAAGGAGAGGATATCTGCTTGTCTGACTGACATCTCTGAGTGGATGGCTACCCATCACCTGAAGCTCAACCTTGACAAGACAGAGCTCCTCTTCATGCCGTACAAGACCTCCCCACTACATGACCTCTCCATCACCGTTGATGGGACCGTGGTGGCTGCCTCCCGCTCTGCAAGGAACCTGGGGGTGGTCCTGGACGACCGGCTGCACTTCAAAGAGCACATCAGGGCGACGGCACGGTCCTGCAGGTTCCTCCTGTACAACATCAGGAGGATTCGACCGTACCTGACCACCTACTCCACCCAGCTTCTTGTCCAGACCATGGTCACCTCACGCCTGGACTACTGCAACTCCCTGCTCGCAAGCCTACCGGCCTGCGCCATTCTGCCTCTTCAACTGATCCAGAATGCAGCTGCCCGGCTTGTGTTCAACCTCCCGAAATTTTCCCACGTAACCCCCCTGCTGAGGTCTCTCCACTGGCTGCCAGTTGCAGCCAGGATCAGGTTCAAAGTTCTGACCCTGGCCTACACTGCAGCCAATAGGACAGGCCCCGCCTACCTGCAGGACTTAATCCAGAACTATGTTCCTGCTCGACCACTTCGCTCTTCTACAGCAGGGCGACTGGCACTTCCCCCCCTCCGTGTCAAAGGCTCTCGCTTGTCCCGACTGCGGAGTTTTTCCACATTAGCACCTCAGTGGTGGAATGAACTTCCCATTCCCCTACGTTCTACTCCAACCCTGCCTGCATTCCGTCGAGGCCTGAAGACACACCTCTTCAGACTCCACCTTGACTGATATCCTCACCTAGGAATATCAGTTCCCTGTTCCCTGTGTTTTCCTGTCTGTTTATTATAGTTTATAATAGTATTTGGAATGGTTTATAATAGCATAGTTTATAATAGTATTTGGAATGGTTTATAACAGTATAGTTTATAATAGTATTTGGAATGAAAGTGTGGTGTTGCTGATTTGCCCACAGCTTACTGTGAACTACAGTCAACGTTCATTGCTAGGGATAGCTGCTACATTATGCAAAGGATGTGCTTTGCCTTGTCTGTTCTGTAATGATGATGATGTCTCTGTACGCACTTACTGTACGTCGCTTTGGATAAAAGCGTCTGCTAAATAAATGTAATGTAATGTAAAGTATTGTAACGTTGACACAACTTGCTTCATGTTAATGGACAGTGCTAGCTAGCAAATGCAGCTGTTCTGGCGAGAGAAGGCCATAGATGTACAACATTTTGAAGTGCTGGACTGCGTTCGGATCCAAAATTAATGTTTTCTTACTGTCATTCCCTTCCCTTGCTTCAATGTGAATTCCCTTGAATCAAGGGAAGGGAACGACAGGAAGAAATAATTAAATTCGGGGAAACGGGGGATGTGTCCCCGCCAATGTTTGGAAAGAGTCGAATTGTCCCCCCAACCATAATTGATCCCTCTCCCATGTAAAGCTTGCAGTCAATAAAGGCTGCAACAACGGTAAAAAAATGACTTAAATTTATGCGGAAAGATGTAACGCCCGTAAACATAGTATGAATTAATGACCCACCCCCTCGCTACTTCAAACAGTAGCCTAGGCTAGCAATGGTTTATCTCATGGTCACGACAAATTTGAGTTTATGAAAGCACAAATGGGATATGTAGCTAGTCAACAATTAGGGGTGATTGTTCAAGCCGATAATACTATGGACTTCAATTCCCATAACCCAGTGTTTTGTGTAACGTTATGGATATGTTATAATCAGGTTGGTTGTAATGGAGAAGTCAGACCGCAAAAAAAGTCGAGAAACTTCACGGACTATGAAATCGAGACGCTCGTTACGGTGGTAGGGCAGATTGTTTGTTTGTTGTATAGGCGGCCTTTGCTACGTTTCACCTGAAACAGTCCTCTCAACTGAAAATCAAATCAAAATCCCCACAGTGAATAAAAGAACCGCCGACCCAGAAGTTTCCCCATTCAGGTAGGCTAGGCTACTGTAGGCGCTGTTCCTAACCTAGCTAACTACTCCTTATTTTTCTACAGTCTATGCCTTATATATACGTTAAAAAAAGTACATGTTTTTTCATAACAACAAGCAGTGTATTAAAGCCGCGAGTGCGATAACGTTAGGTAGCACTGTGGAAATGTCGACGTTGCTGGACAATTGAATAGAGAATTTCTTCAGGGTTCATCAGAGCTTCTTAAATGTAGGCTATTTGGTTCCTTAAAATGTTTATTGCTCTGCAGTGCAACATGAGAGGCTGATGTATTCGCAAGCGGCAACACACTGTAGCCTAATTTCGAAGTTCAGAGAAATGTGAATACCATAGTTGGGATGTCGACGACTACCACTAAAGGCAGTGGTTCTTAAACTCGGTCCTGGGGCCCCCTGCATATGCTGGTTTTCGTTCCAATCACAATTGCAATCCCAGAATTTTCATTTTTCTTAATGAGGTGTTTTTCATGTTTACAGGGATTATTTCCCTTCTGAAGCCACATTATGTTAGAAATAGCTATGCATGTCATGAATAATAAAAGTCAAATATTCACATTGTGCTATATTGCAAACAATTACAAAAAGAGAGGTAAAAATGTTTTAACTGATCAAATTAAACAAATTAAAGACTGAGGTGAATCAATAGGCTCCTAATTGGTGAAATTGTGGACACATTGGCAACTAAAACTATAGACTTGGTAAATAATGAACAATTCAAAAGACAAAGCAAATGATAATGAGCCAAACCATTGCATTGTGTTAATAAGTTTAAGGAAAAATTAAGGAACTTAAAACACAAGTGTTCAACTACTGAATTAGGAGCCTATTGATTCACCTCAGTCTTTAAATTGATCAGTTTAAAAAAATGTTACCTTGTATTATTGTTTGCAAGATAGCACTGTAAGCACAATGTGAACATGGCATAGTCTTCATGGTATGCATAACTATTTCTGACATAATTTGTCTTAAGAGGATAAATAATCCCTCTAAACATGAAAATCACCTAATTAAGAAAAATGAACAGCTTGTTAAAATTTTGGGATTGCAATTGTGGTTACAACAGAAACCAGCATACACATAGTTGTACCAGGACCGAGTTTGAGAACCACAGAGTTTAAAATGTTATAAACCTATCTTATCCACTAATGTACTGATTAGCCTACCATGGCTTTAGATTTATATGAAAGCATCTCAAATGTCGCCTAGTGCTTAAAAAAAAAAAAAAAAAACTTCTCCAAAATGTTCATAAATAAAACATTTTATTTTAGAAAATGCCCTGGGTGAGGTTGTGTAGAAATGCAGGAAATGAGTTTTAAAAGGCTCAAATGTTTCTGGGGGAGGACCCCCAGACCCCCCGATACTTCGTATTTCTTTGCTCACAGGAATGGCTGAGGGCCTCGGTCCAATAGTCATGGTTCGCTACTGTTGGATGGTATATTATTAGTGTCCCCCTCCATTATCATCACAAAGAACATTTACTGTTTGTGGTCCCCCCCCCAATGTTAAAATGAAACCTACGCCCCTGCCTGTAGTTGTCCTTGACTGTACTGTATGTACTTAGGCCTCGAGAGCCCTTCTGGTGCTGGCAGACACAAAGAAACCTCCCGGCAGGGTGCGCTTTGTGAGCACAGAAAAAACAGAGTTATAAAAAATCCACATGAGCTGGTTTATAATTTGCAAACAATAAATAGTAAACAAATTGCAAACGTATACATTAGCTGATCAACAGTGTAGGACTCGTCGTCGCTTGTCATTGTCAAAATAGAATAAGCTTGTCTCAAAATATAATGTTGCGCTCGGCTGGTCTTGCGCTCATGTTCGTTCAGTGTCGCGACTCTCTCCAATATTGTGAATTTGGATTACAGTACCAATTTTAAACGCTCGGTGTCAATGTTACATATAGCTCCTTTAAAATATAGCTTGTATTATTTTTTGTCTTTTTTGTTTGTATTTATCAAGAGTGTGGGTCATTCTGGAGGGCACTGTACATCAGTGCTCAACTGGGTGTAATGTCCAACAGCTTTTTGCTCGACAGCTTTAAAAGGAGAATTCAACAACAACACCGGAAGGTAAACTTAGTGTTCTGGAAACGGAGAAGCGGCATGCTGTCGCCCAAGGCATCGTGCCCCGCGTTGGCATGCAGCCACATCTCCTGGCAGTGATAACCTGCAGGTAAACAAAGCCTTTCTTTTCAAAGACTTCTGCCAAGAATTTCATCTTGTAATATTTCAACCGAGGTAAAAGCTCTCATGAATAAGAAAAGACTGGCATCATCCAGCCCGCAGGCTTTTCGGAGGAAGAACTCTGATAAACACACAAATGAAGAAATTAATACGCATCTCGCCGGGAAAACAGGGAAAATATGTGCACGTATATTTATTTCCTCGCGATGTGGAACGTGGCGTCACAAATGAAGAGAGCAGGCGGGCGTGCGTGTGGAAAATATGAGTGCTGTTTAATGGAGTGTGAAATCAAATTTAGCATTTCAAATTCATGCAGCCGAGTTACTTTTTACTGCGCTAAGACTGATTGATTATACCATGAAAGTTATTATAAAGTGAGCAGAGGATTTCTGCTACTCCAACTGAGGGAAATGAACAGGTGGAGGAGCGAAAGGAGACATACCACGCATCCTTTGTTTACGGAGGTGCACATCAACTGGGATGGACTGTTGCTTGCAAAGAAGCTAAGCTGAAACTTCTGTAATGAATGCATACAATTATTGAGTTTTCCGATTTCGTTTTCTGAGCGATTAAAATACCTGCCAGTGCCAAGTTGACTATTACAGTGAAACTGTAAACAAGCGTGAAGATTGTGCGTGTGCCGCGCCTAAATTTGCGCGTTATCAAAGGGAGGGAAATCCACCTTCAGGCTGTTATCAGTGTAGTTTTTTTCTCATGTAGCCTACATTATTGCATAACAGGAGGAAATGACAGAATTTATTGCAAAGGAATCATACTCAGGACAAAATGTGGCAATTATGCACAAGTTGAAATGGGCGTGGTTCACCAAGTCAAATTATTTAACTGATCAAATTAAAGACTAGGGTGAATCAATAGGCTTATGAAAAGCATCTAATTTGAAAAAACGGACTGCTTGTTAAAATTATGGGCTTGCAATTGTGGTTAGAAAACCAGGATAGACAGTGGTCTGGGAAAGGACCGAGGTCGGGAAAAACTGTTCTATCAACTCCTCACCCAAACATCTGATCACACAGTTCAACCAAAGCCTCTGGTTCAACTAACCATGGTCCTCAGTCAAGACCATGATTAGTTGAATCAGGTGTTTAATGATGGGCTACAACAAAGATTTAATTTTTTTCCCTGACAGGGCAGGAAAATTATGTGAACCACATCCTTTGGGGCACGTACAGCCAGTACAGTAACGGGCGTGTTATTCCAACTCAGTGGCAACATGAATGAATGTCCACAGGCTCTCCAAGAAAATGTTGACAGACCAGTGAGCATTTTGTGTTCTCAAGAACCACTCTCAGACAGTGAAATACAACTTCACAAACAAGGCAGTGATAAAAGGGCAGTGAAGTTATTAAACGCCTGTCATAGACATCCCAAAGGGCTTGACCGCCCTCTAGTGACGAAAAGCTGAAAAACAATCTTTACATTTCCACCGAGCGACAGCTCTCAGATTGTCACCATAATTGCTCCTCATCTCATCGTAAAAATTTCTCAGCAGTGATAAAATGAGTGTTAAACCTGTGAAAGTCCCATTAGGCCTGGTCTAATTCCACACACATGCTGTGGAACCAAGGGGCGAAGACTGGGCTTTCGTTTTGAAGCTCACTTCCTGGTTGGGCTGGGAGCAGCAATTGTGCCGTTGCTCACTAGCACCACTGCGATTGGTTCCACTATAAGTCTTTCACCATGTAAGTCAATGGCAGCAATGTGGTCAAAATACGCAGTCAATAAATTTTTCCCACAAAAAAATTTAATTGCAATAGGTGCCTTTCCTTCATCTAATGCCTCTGCATGTGCTGATTTTTTTTCTGTGTCATTTGGACAGGGTATTAACATTTGTTCAGGACCAATCAGAGGGACAGGTTGAGTCCTCTTCGGCTCCATGGAGCAGACACAGTTTGTACAAACGGGCGCCGAAAAAGACATCCGGAGCTTCAATTCAGTTTTTACGAGGCCGTTTAAAGGCAATGGGTGACGTCACAGTGGCTTTGTCCATATTTTTATACAGTCTATGTGTGGAACACATCAAATAGCAGGTACAAAATCCAGTGGAGCCTGGAAGGTGGATTGACTACTGAGGACAACTTGAGCATTAGACAACCATGTTGAAAACCAAAGCTGATGTGTAAGACTCCCCTGTGGGCTGTGTCCCAAACCGCATACTTCCATGCTCCGCACTACCGTGCTCCCGAGTACGCACTCAAGGCTTGGGAGTGCGCACTCTGGAGCATGGAAGCACGGAAAGTTTTGCTCAGTCGTGGGACACACTTCGTGGCACTATCGGGGAAATTCCGACGTGCAAGTAGGCTAAACCTGAGTAGGCTAAAACGTTGTTCGCTGGCATTGTACTGTATCGGCCGTTACTGAAATATTCTGATATAACCAGCAATATCCGCAACAGTTGAATTATCCTTTTTGCTAGCTTTCTTATTCCAGAAAAGTCAGTGGAAGGCAACGATGGCTAAGAAGACAGCCTATTCATTACATCATTGGATACCTTTAAGTAAACAATCAACCCAATAATAAAATTGTCTTTGCATTGTAAACAATCGTGTCTGTGTTTTGATTATTTTCGCGCTGTTTACCAGAGCGTGAACAACTGGGTACGCAGTAATGAGTAGAAATGGAGCCGATAATGTTTGTGGCGATGCTGTTGCTTCTGGGGTGGTTTTCCATTGAAATGGAGAAAAGACGGGCTGCTGCCAGAATAAGACAGCGGATCATTATTGAAAACGGCATCCGATGAAGGCAGGCCATCCGGAGAGCTGGGGCGAAGAGGAGGGCTTCTCTTCGTAGGACAATTGCGCTTATCAGCACCGACGTAGGTTGTCTTATACAGCCGACTAGCTACACTGGTTAACATTACATATCATTAAACTTAAAAAATGTACATAAAGAAAATATATTATTTTACATCGCATATTGTGTTGTTCATTCACATTGTAGCTAGCACTTTATTCATATACAAACTCCTAATGTAGTTTTCCCCGTTTATGTTTACAGCACTAGGTGTCAGTACTACACAAATAGGCAGACGCCCTGAAGTTAGGCAGAGTATATTTATTAACTTGGTAAATTTGTCTCTAGGGAGAGATGATGGGATTTTTTCCGGTCGGAGCAAGCATCGATGCATACTTCGAATTTTGAACAAACGGAGCACGCATCCGGGTACTTTATCCGTGCTCCGTGCTACCGCACTTTTTGGACTCACACTCCAAGATGGATGCGTGCTCGCTATGCGTGCTTGGAGCATGTGTTACTGCAGTAGAGAGCTGCATTTGAGTAAAAAAAAAAAACTTGTGCTTTGCCTGATCTGTTTTGTAGTTGCTTCAATGACCTTCGGTATGCACTTATTGTACCTCGCTTTGGATAAAAGCTTCTGCTAAATGATTGTAATGTAATGTAATTCAGGATCAGAAATCACACAGCATAACATGAGTATATCAATGATCTCTTTTAATCTTTTTAGCCATAACCTTTAGTTTTTTTATACAAAAAAGTTAAACTAATTAAATTAGCAGCAATACAGGGGGTGATGGGAGATGATTGGAAACCTCGTCTCTCTGGTATAAACCCGCGTCTCTGAGTGTCTGGGGGATTCTTCAAGTTAATTGCAGTGAGCCAGTCAGTGACAGTGGTTTGGAACCCCCCTCCCCTTGTGGTTAGTTTCCGATGTGCTTTTGATCGAAGACTTCCCCTGAGACGGACGGCGGCGACCCAGACCTCAACACCATCTGAGGATCAACGCTTGCCGCCTGCACCAGACAGGGAGGTCCTCACGCAGCGGTGTGGGGGGCCAGCCCTCGGCTGGTCCCTTTTCGGCCTGCATTGCGTTGCTGTTTTCTGGTCCGCCCGGAAGGAACACCATCTCCTGAGTGCTGTCTCTGTGCTTTCTAACAGTGCGGAGTCCGGCCTTACCGAGAGGAAGGGGGATGGCAGCCAGACCTGTACCAGGGACGCGACGCCATAACGCCGTCCGCCTGACATGGATCCAGGGGGTCGAGGAGGGAGGCGGCAGCACCAGTGTGAGCCCCCCGGCGGGACAGGGGGCCGAGGGCGCAGCCACAGAGGGCGCCCCTGGGCCAGCAACCGCAGGGGGGGGCAGGTCGTGCTGCCGGCCCAAATCCAACTCGACCCGAGGCGAGAGTGACAGGTTTGACCCGTCTGGAGTTTAGTAGGGCAGTGCTACAAAGAGGCATGGGCTTTGTGCCAGCTGACCTCAACTGCCTGGTAAAGGTTCCGGGTCAAGGGGACATCTTTGAAGTGAGCTTCAAGAACCCCAATGTCCTGGAGAGGTTCTGGAACCTCTATAGAGAGGGGAAGGACAGGAGTCCCCTCAACAACTTTGCGGTCGAGCCCGTCCGACACGGAGAACAAAGTGGTCACTGCACTCACTGCAGCGGACCTGGCAGGTATAATATCACCCAGAGAGAGAGGCTGTACGGTGCGTAGCAGATTGCAGGTAGCAGGCTGTTTGTGGTAGGAGTGTTTGTTGGGTATTTGTTTTGTGGGCCCAACCAGTATTGCGTTTTATTATAACTGTTTTAACTTCTTATTAACATTGTTTCAATTCTAATTTACTTTTTATATAATGTCTTTCTATGTCTTATGTAAAGCACTTTGAGTTGCCTAGTGTATGAAATGTGCTATACAAATAAACTTGACTTGACTTGACTGTACAGTTCTATAACGATTAACAATTGGCTAACAGGAAAAGAAAGGGAAAACACAACAAAACAAACAGGACAGAACCACCCGGTCAACCTCCAAACCCAGCAATAGTTTGCCATCATAAACAACCAATTCATAAGATACAGCAAAAAAACATTAATATTCGGAACATTAGCCCACCCACAGTCAGGCCAGAACCTCCACCTCGCCCTAGTAAGCCATCTCCACCACCACTTCTCCATCAAAAAGAAACCCTCTCACGACCCATCACATTTCAAAACAGGTTTACTAATGACCGGCCACTTCCTGGCCCCGATCCCACACCTAACAAGACCATCAAGCAGCTCCCCTCTCAGGAACCCTCCGAAGCAAAGGGGGACCCTGGGGCAAAACCATCACGTCCCACCTCTCCGGGACGGAACCCACCAGGCGGTATGGAGGGGAGACCTGGGGGCGGACCGAGTCAGGGGGTGAGTAGGCGCCTCAATAATCAGGACATTGTTATGGAACGCCTTAATAAAATCTGTAGAGACATTGCAAATAATAAACCCGGTTCACATGACACATATAACTAATAACCACTACTATGTTATTCACAATCACTATATCAAATACCCGCAGCATTAAGGAACCTATTAAACGTTACTCAGTCTTCTCCACTCTGCAGCAAACCCCCTCGGATGTCATCCTTCTCCAGGAGTGCGGAATCCCTTTCCGCACTATGGATGACACTCTGAGGGAGGAGTGGAGAATGGGGGACTCTCTTTGGTCCGGCTCGAACGTCTCTTGAGCCGATGGGGTCGGCACATTGACCAAAAACCCTTGTGTAAAAATCATGGGAAACAACATCGTGGAAAGTGGGCGAATCCTCGTCACAGACATTTGTGTCGGGGGTTCCCCACTTAAAGAGTGGTCAATGTGTACGGCCCAACCAGCGTAGCCGAGAGGGTCTCCCTTTTCACAAAACTAAGAACCATTATACACTGCAATATGCCGGTTGTCGTGGGGGGGGATTTCAACTGTGCCCTCAGGAATGAAGACCGCAGCAGACTAAGGAAAGATCGGTCGAGCGACGAGCTGCGGTCTATCATAGAAGATTTCTCCCTCCACAACGCTGGGGGCGCCTCTCCCCCACAACACACATGGGTGAGCTCCTCTGGTGTCTCCTCATCTCGTATTGATATGTTCCTGCTCTCCCCAGGCCTGAGAGTGCACGCCTTTTCCACCCGGGCAGTGCACTACTCAGACCACCACATGGTGACCGTGTCCCTGGTCTGGGAGAAGTCCATAACCGTTGGTAGGGGTCTCTGGAGAATGAACACCAGCCATCTCCAGGACCCCAAAGTGCGCCTCTCCTTCTTGAGGCGGTACCAGGAGTGGGTGAGTCTAAAACATCTTTTTGACTCCCCGATAGAGTGGTGGGAGATGGTGAAGGAGCGGGTGCAGGGCTACTTCCGGGCAGTCGGGCGGAGGAAAGCAAAGGAAAGGAGGGCGGCTTTTGACCACGCCAATGCTGCCCTCCAAAGACTGAGCCTCCTCCAGTCCCGAGGCCTGGAGGTAAGCAGCGAGATTGCATTCGCTAAACAGAGCCTCTCCGCCCTCTACCGGGAGGAGCGGAAAAAATACACCTTCCGCTCCAAACTCCAGGGCCTTGAGGAGGATGAGAAATAACATCTCTTCCCTTTATAACAGCAGAGAGGTGGTGGTGTCTGAAGAGGCGGAGGTCCGGGAGGTGGCCAGGGAGTTCTATGCGGGCCTGTACAGTATAAGGCCCGCAGACGGGGCTCTCATGGACACCTTCCTGGGCTGCCTGGACAGACGCCTGGGGGACGAGAGCATGGAACCTGAGTTGAGCACCGAGGAGCTCACCCGAGCCGTGCGCTCCCTCAATCAGCACAAAGCTCCTGGTCCTGACGGGATCCCGGCCGAATTCTATCAGGCCTTCTGGGATCTCCTGAAGGAGGACGTGGCGGAAGTTTTCAGGGCGGCGTACAGGGAGGGGTGGTTGGGGGCCTCACTGAGACAGAGTGCGGTTGCTCTTGTCCCTAAAAAGGGGGACCTGAAGGACCTCCGGCACTGGCGGCCGATTAACCTCCTCTCAGCCGATTACAAGATCATGGCGAAGGCGCTGATGAGGAGGTTCCAACACCTGATAACATCGGTGGTCGGCCCCGATCAAACGTGCAGTATTCCAGGGAGGTCCATAAACGACAACCTGCTCCTCGTGAGGGATGTCATAATCCACTCCGGGGAGCGCAGGTCCCCCTTGGGCCTTCTCAGCCTAGACCAGGAGAAGGCCTTTGACAGGGTAAGTCATGTGTGCTTGGAGAGGGTGCTAGAGAGATTGCATTTTCCTAGCTCCCTCCTGCGCTGGACCAAAATGTGCCTGACTGACATCTCGGGGAGGGTGGTTGTGAACAAGCAACCATCCGCCCCCTTCGCCATTAGGTCTGGCGTCAGGCAGGGATGCCCTCTAGCATCCCTCCTGTACGTCATCTACCTTGAGCCGTTCCTTCACGCCATCAGGGGCAACCCGGGCATCGCTGGTTATCCACTGCCCGGGGGCCAGGGGGAGCGGCTTAGGGTGATGGCGTACATGGACGACATTACCATCGTCAGCACAGATAGTCATTCCATCACCGTTGCCAACAAGGTGGTGGATGACTTCTGTGCAGCCACTGGCGCCCTAGTCAATAGGGGCAAGAGTGAACTGTTTCTGTCTCGGCATTGGAGTGAGCCACTAACCGTTTCCTTTCCTGTACGCAGAGACAAAATCAAGCTCCTGGGGGTGACCTTCCAGTCAGACGGTGAAGGAAGGCTGAGCTGGGAGGGAACCCTCCGCCACGTCCAGGCTAAACTCCGGAGCTGGAGCATGCGGCCTCTGACTCAGACGGGTAAGATACTGGTCCTGAAGGCAATAGTCCTTCCCATTTTCCTCTACTTGGGGAGGGTGTTTCCCCCAGACAAGGCCACTAGTAAAATCATTACTAGAATGGCCTTTCGCTTTGTCTGGGGGAGCACCATGGAAAAATTGAAAAGAGCTACCCTCCTCAAGGAAGAGCGGAATGGGGGCAGGGGGGTTCCAGACATAGTTAACATCATTTTGGTGCAGGGTCTGGCCACACTGGTCCAGAATACTCGGAAGGTTGAGAAGGCCTCTGGTACCTTTGCTAGGTACTATGCCACTCCCTTCCTGAGGACGATGGGCCTGTGTGCGCTGGACCTCACCATACCGTATAGCTGGGACCCCCCATATGTATATCGAGACCTGAGGGACTTTGCTTTTGGGGCAGGATTACCCAGGACCGGGCTGACCTCGTGGAGTTATAAAATAATCATGGCTCATTTAAGATCGAAGGAGACCATGACACTCCCGAGGGGCAGCACGACCCTGGATCCGTCTATAATCTGGGCAAATGTCCTAAACAAATGTTTAAATAATAAGCAAAAGGACATTGCCTGGATGTCTGCCCACATGTGTCTCCCCACCAGGTCATTTATGTTTAAGCGGCACTTGGCCCTGACCGAGCGCTGCCCCCACGGATGCACTGACTCAGAACACATCTACCATCTGTTCTGGGAGTGCTCCGTGGCCAGACGGGTCTGGGGCCTTGTTGTTTCCTCTGTCTCCCGAAACAGGTTGCTGCCGAGGTCCTCCCTGACAGCTGAGAGCATCCTCTACGGTCCAGGTGGAGGCTGCAGGACTCCAGAGCTCCAGCGTCAGTGGAGGATCGTTAACACTGGTAAGCAGGTCCTGTGGGAGGCGAGGAACATCAAGGTCTATCAAAAAACAACTGTAGACCTAGTCACTCTCAGGAGGAGGGCGCAAAACCTCCTCCAAGACGGCGTTATGGTCGACTTTGCGAAGGACAAGTGTCTGGCGAGAGAGAAATGGGGGGTGGACCATTGGAAAGAACTGATCATTTAGTCCACCCCCCTCCATCCCAAAGGAAGAGAGAGAGAGACAGAACATTTGCCTACCCAATAACCCAGGAACGCATTTTTCTGTTCTCACTGCTTTTTACTATTCTTTTGAATTAATTTTTCCCCTTTGGAGTTTTTTTGTTTTCTTTTCTTGTTTGTATGTAATATCATTTATTGTGGTGTCATAAATGTGTGTAATGTGATGTCTGATATGTTGCAGTGAATACTGTATAATGCTTTTAAACTGAATGCTTTTATTGGAACATGAATTTTAAAAACCAATAAAAGACAACTTTTGATCGAAGAATCAACGATGGAATTTGTAAAAAAAATGACATCCTTCGTTGTTATCTAATCTGTGTTATTTTACTAGTGTCATTTTGCCAGTGTCATTTTACAGTGTTATTTCCATTGTTTCCCTTTTGGAAAAAAGGACTAAAAAACATGGAAAATCTCTGAAGGGCTCCCCCGTCAAACATAGTATTGGATGAATGGCGAGGTGAGGTGAGCGTTGAAAACCAAACACGTTTGAAAAGCATGTGAGTGCCGTCAGAAGAATGTTAGGTAATATACCATATATCAAATATATTTTATTTAGTTTTAGTTTGGAGTGTTGTGGGCTTTATTCAATTCACTTCAATTTTATTTGTATAATGCTTTTTACAGAGAACTGTCACAAAACACTTTTCATGGGATCCTGTTGGCTAGAAAGAGTAAGTGTAGGGTGTGGACAAAGCAGGACAGGCACATGATCATGGTTTGGGGTGTAAGGCTGTGGGTGGGGCTCAACAGGTCTTTTGCCCATCCTGCAACACAGACAGACAGTAGGTGTGTTACTGCAGAGGAGGGAAGATATCTCGCAGACCTCCATTTTCCATGAGTATTAGAAGCCTCCTCCAATAAAGGAAAATCAGCACAGACGGTAAATCAATCAAGCGCATCAAACTGCAATTCATGTGAGGTGGCTAAAACTTTGTCTCTCTAGTTTGCAGTTACCGAGTGGCTCCCCTCTTCCACTCATGTTTGTCAACTCAACTCTATGTGACGTGGTTTCTGACACTGGCTCTTTCACTGACAGCGACAATCTGACCTCTTCCTGTCAGTCTGTGAGCTGGCCGTGGAGAGCCTCAAAGAGCTGCTGCAGCTCCCTCAAAGTATGGTAAACTCCCCCGCCGCCATCTTCTCCTTCCTACACCCCGCCCCCCGCAGAGCACAGTGATGCATCACACAGGAGACTGACGAGGAGGAGTGCCACACGCACATGCACACACACAAACACACACAGACAGCTCCTCCTGCATGAATCTTACCTTCTGTGTAGTGATACAATTGGTCTCTATCAGGTCCACTGGCAGTGACTCCTTCTGGGTCTCCACCTGAATCAGGTCCAGAGACCTCTGTGCCTGAGTGCAGAATCACGACACCGAGTCAGTGCTTTCAGTGGCCATGCCCAGACCAGGGAGGCAGGGACAGAGAAGAAAAGATGTTGAGATGGAGGGGGGGGGGGCAGGCACCAGCCTTACCTCACAGAGGTCCCCAGCTGCTTTCTGCCCCTGTCTCTGCCCTTCGTCCAGCCTGCAGAGTGTTTCTGTGAGCTGGGCCTTCAGCTGGAGCACAAGGAGGAACAGCCTAAACCGTTACTGCCATTTCATAGTCGGCAAAAAAAAGTATGCGGACGGACCTAAATGACATCATAGCGTTCCCTGAGCGGATGTCCACCTAGGCAGTCCGCGCAGCGGTCATTTTTTCTGTCCGCATGGACCACTTTTGTCTACAAGCGTACTTTCTTCGTACCTTATCTTTCATGAGGGACGCCAGTTGATTGTAACTTGCGCACAAAAATGATGGGAAATGTTGTTTTACAAAGGGGGGTTGGTACGCTTTGAGTATGCTTTGAGTACGCTCGACTATGAAAAGTAGTCTGCGGACAGTCTGCTGGACTGTTCGTCCGTGTACATGTCTGCTCCCTGTTTTCAACACTGTAAGCACCTTTACTGCCATAGCTCCACTCCTATCAGGGCCCATGCCCATATCACAGAGCCGTTTGGCCTATGATTCTGGCCAACTGATGTACTCTAATGAAATACTACCAAATGTGGCTTTTTCTGGTCTCTTCTTGCTTTTCAGCAAATCTGTGATATTAGAGGGGGGCATGGAATGCAAATATGCTATACTAAACATTTAGCGCTATAGTAAATCCATCAAGCTTCAGTTCACTTGCATTTTATTTTCCTATTTATCTTTCCGCCATTTCAAGTATTGAATGCTGGGAAGGGAACAAAGGAACAGAGAGGGATGAAGAGAGGTGAATGGAAGTACTACGGCAGAATCTCCTCACCGTGGTAACCTCGGTAATGTAGGTGGCGCTCTCGAGCTTCGCCCTCTCTAGTTCTGAGGCCAAGCGCTGCTTGTCCAGCCACACCTACAGAGAAAGAGAAGGTGACCATTCTGATCACAGTAGGGCTGCCACTTTTTGTACAATAATCAAATTTGTTCAAATCTCAGGAAAATTGTAGGCTATACATTCAAAATGGAGGAGCAAAGAAAAATTGTAACTCCACCTCACCTCAGGAGTGCCATTTGAAGATATTCTGGGTTTATGCAATTGGATTCAAAATAATAACCAAGGAAGAAGTCACCTGCAAGGTATGTAAGTGGCAATTGCGCTACTAACCCTCCAAGGGCTCACACTTTTTTCCCTTCCAAAAGAGACTGGCCAGTTCAGTGGCTCCTATGATGTTCGGGGTCAATTTGACACCACTCAAATGTGTTAGACGTCTCTTTTTTTCCAAAAGCCAACCTTTTTTTTTCCATCTTGTATGACCTTTCCTAATTTGGTGAGATGAAATAGTAAACATGCAATAATCATAATGTTGTTTTCAAAAGTCCTGTACCAACTTTGTATACATAAGAAAATGTACAACGTTTTTAATTTGTTATCTCAGATTTTTTTTGTGGGTGATTCTGGGTACTTTCCCATGCATGTTTTAGACTTCACAAACTTTCACTTACCTCTGGCTCTAAAATGTTTTACATTTAGGGATAAAAGGCTAGTCAATTGGGAGACATTAAGAATGCGACACACAAAGTGCCAAAAATGGCAAAATTACAATAGTTTTGTGTTGGTTTAAGCTATCGGTGTCAATTTGACTCCAAGCATAAAAGGTGTCATAAAATGTCAACATAATAGGACGGTTAAGTAAGCCATGCCATTGTTGTGAATTAATGTTGGAATCATGCATTGTAATTTTTTATTTCGATTGAGCAACAGTTGATCTACCGAGTCATTTTATTGCTGTGAACGGCATTGTTATGGTCTTCCTTGGTTTTATTTTGCTTAATAAAACTTGAAGATACTGTTTTAAAACTTGAAGATACTACATTATTTCTTAGTTATAGGCTAGCACTTTTAAGCTATTTAGCTACACATTTAATGGGATATTAAAACTGGGCTATAATATAATACATTTTGACAGTAGAAAATTCTAACAAATTTGAATTAATTTCTCTATTATGAGATATTTGCAGCAGATCCGAAGCCTTCCAAGGTGGTTATATGGAAAGTTTAGTTGGGTAATGGTGGCAAACTGCAGGGGATCCAGTGAGTTCTCCACCACACTCAATGTTTCCTTTTTACCAGCTTATCAAAACACATGAGATGTGACAGCAACTGGTTTAAAATCATTCAACAATAGCAGACTGCTTCCAGAGCTCAAGAAACAAGAGTCCTCTCAGAATAAAAAAAGACAGAACAAAAAAACCTTAAAGGAAAAACAAATTAAAAACTTGCAGTCTACAAGCAATTAAAAAAGAATGGATACATAAAGCACGTCAACACACACCTGCTACCAGTCACCACAAGACTTGCAGTTACTTGTACCTGAACTGTAATACAGGTTTCAAACCACCAGAGGGCAATGAGCAGTAATTTATTAGCAACATAGGGATGGTCAGTAGTCATGTTGCTTTAGTAGTCTATAGAACAGAGGTGGGCAACGAGGGCCATATCTGTTTCTGGTTTTCATGCCAACTTCTGGCCTTAATTACCTAATTAGCCCTAATATTCACGCCATCTGACATTTTAGCGACAATTCTTAATAAGCGCATGAATGACAGCCGAAGACGTGTCCCTATATGAAACATTTTAATGTGATCTAATCTACCAGTGTTAGTGTAAACAGCCAATTAGCTCATTTAGCTGGGGTAATTGGTGGGAACAAAAACCTGCATACACACCGGCCCTCCAGGGCTGGAATTGCCTACCCCTTCTATAGAACTTAGGTGGGAAGTTACTTCATATGTAAATAATAATGGCTTTAGTATAGAGCTTCTTGTGATCTCACAGTGCTTTATAGTGAAGGGAGGAAACTCTTACCTCAATCACCATCAATGTGTATGATCCACCTGGTGATGCCTACCACACATTAGCTCAGGTGAGAGGGTTGGAATTGAGCCAGTTAAAGTGGAGGATGACTGGGTGGCAGGTTGAGAGGCCCAGATTGGGAATTTTGCTGGCACAGCAGGGAACCCCCTACTATTTGTGATAAGTGCCACGGGATCTTTAAAGACCACAGTGAGCCAGGACCTAGGTTAAACATCTCATCCGATATACTGCGGTATTTGGGTTTATTTGGTCCAGAGGGAAGACTGTCCCCTACTGGCCCACCAACACCACTTCCTTACTTAGTTTTCCTTGCCGCTCCTGTTGGCCTGCACGTTTCCTCTCTCTCACAGGTGATGTACTGGCTGTTAAGTGGAAGCACCTGCCGGTGCTCTAGAAGAACAGCTAATTTGATTAATCGTTTAATTTGCATTTAGTTATACTCCGGTGATTTTTGTTTGTTTTTGTAAACATTTTTCCTTATTTTGGTAATAAATTGTTATTGCTTTTTAAGAATAAGAATTTACTGTCTCCACTGTGTTGCGGCTGTGACCGACTGGCGGTAACATGTCATGTTGAAGTACTGACCACACTTGCACTTGCACAGCTGCTTAGCAGGAGCAGGGTAAATGTTGGTACAGCTACTAACAAAGATGAGGGCTTCTCCCAGGCCAACCTCACGCCTCCTCTTCAGGAAGGCATGCTCACCTCTTTTAGCTCTTCCTGTGACGCCATCAGCTTCACCTTCCAGCTAACCTCCTCTTCTACACTGCTCTGCAGTCTCTTTAGAATGCCCTCCTGTAGACAGAGATGGAAATGCAGTCAGGTCCCCAGGACAGGCCCAAGAGGGACCAACACGCTCACTCCTCAGTCGCTTACTCTTTCTCCCTCCCTCACCGTCTCTCCCAGTATTTTCTTGTACGTCTCGCAGTCCTTATGGAGAAGCTTCTGGGCCTCCACTGACTCCCTCAGTTTCTCTTCCCAGATCTGGGTTAGGAGTATAAGGCAGGTGTTATACAATTTCCGCTTTAAGTTCCCCCTCCCATATTCACAGGAACATGCAGGCACAAATACACACACACACACACACACACACACACACACACACACACACACACACACACACACACACACACACACACACACACACACACACACACACACACACACACACACACACACACACACACACACACACACACACACACACACACACACACACACATCTCCCATCTCATTTATCTCTGCACATACACAAAGTACAGGGGCAGCTAAGAAGTCATTTCTCCTGACTGATTGCTAGTACTAGACTGTCCTGGTTCCTGCTTCCAAATGCTTCTCAAAGCTGTCAGAAAAGAAAAAAAACTCACCACCAGCTGACATTCAACCTGGCGCAGCAAAGTTATTCGTCTGGGCTATAGCGCAAGTTCTGAGCCCAGCCTCGGCCGGCGTACAACCCGTTTAATTTCTTTTTGTTCAAATATATTTGGCTAGTAGACAAACAAAACAAATGGAAAAAACTCCCCTGGTGGTACACAAACAATGAACAACTGGATGAATGAGTGAAAATTTCTGGTGGATCAGAAATGTCAGGTGGATGGAGGGAAAAACCACCAGGAACAAAATAAAAAGGGGGGTGGGTGGGGTTACACACACCACAAAGTGCCAAATCAACAAAATAAAACAAAACCTACCTATATGTGTTCTGTTTCCTAAGACAGAAGCATTTAAAGCTCAGCTGGTACTCAAGTAAGCAGCTGCTAATGGCCCATCAGCCTTAGCTTTAGAAAGAGATGGCCCATCAGCCTTAGCTTTAGAAAGAGATGGCCCATCAGCCTTAGCTTTAGAAAGAGATGGCCCATCAGCCTTAGCTTTAGAAAGAGATGGCCCATCAGCCTTAGCTTTAGAAAGAGATGGCACATCAGCCTTAGCTTTAGAAAGAGGCCATGCTCACAACTTCACCTTGGTGGCCTCAGACCCTGGGCCAAAGGCTGGGGTTGGTTCTGCCCCTTTGGCTTCCTTTGCTGCATGCTCAAACTTCTGCAGCCATTCCCGGTGGTTCTGTGAGGGCAGCAAACGGACGCTTTACTGACAGGGTGGTGCGAAGGGACCGGTAATCTCCAGCGTGTCCGTGTTTCACCGAAACGCAAATTCTGACAAAACAATTGTATTCTGCCAAACTATAAATGTGTGTGTGTGTGTGTCGGTGTGTGTGTGTTTGTAAGTGTTTAAGGGGGTATGTGTGTGTGTGTGTATGTATGTGTAAGACCACACAAATACACACACAAATCCCAGAATTGACATAAGATATTGAACGCGCGTTTCTTCAATACATTAGGCAGTTTAAGAGTGTGTGTGTGTGTGTGTGTGTATGTGTGTGTGTGTGTGTGTGTGTGTGTGTGTGTGTGTATAATAGTGTGTAGGAGTATGTTTGTAAGGGTTTAAGTGTGTGTGTGAGAGAGAGTGCGTAGGTGTGTGTAGCAGTATGTGTGTAAGGGTTTAAGTGTGTGTGTGTGTGTGTGTGTGTGTGTGTGTGTGTGCGTGTAAGTGTGTAGGTGTGTGTACCTGTACCTGACTGCTGGGCAGGGGTATGGTGGGCAGCAGTCTGTGTAGAACCTCACGACATTCCATCTCCACAGACTCCAGGGCCTTCTGGCTCTCCTAAAGGCAACAGAGGATATTCCAGTCATGTGATCTCCACAGTCCAACCCATCCCATGTGCCGAATCAAACTTTGACTGAGATCAGTCCGGGGACCACAGATCTAAACAGCATCTCTAGAATGCAGTGGATGGAAGGATTTGATTGGCCAGCAGTGAGTGAGAATGACAGACTGGGGCGGAATGGGCAGGAAGGGGTTGGTTAGAGTTAGGGTTAGCCCCACCTTGGCGTTCCTGACGAGTTTCCCTTGCAGCAGCGACTCTGTGACGGACAGAGCTTCCATCGCAGTCCAGTTCTTCTCCCTGAGCTCCTGGGCAGTTTCAGAAAGACAGCATTTGCAGTCCAGAGCAAGAAATAGGAGAACAGAGACTGACAGATACACGCAGAGGACAGACGCGCAAGGACACAAGGACAGACGCGCAAGCACACACACTCCTCACACCATGCTTTACAAATCAGGGAGGGGCAGGACGTAACAGGGCGGGGCGCTCACGTTGTTCTTCTTCCTTTGCACCTCCAGGGATTGGCGGAGCTCTGCCCCCTGGCGCTGGAGCTCTGACAGGCAGCTGTCCCTCTCCGCCAGGCTGCCGGAGAGAGAGCAGGGTGTTACTGTCTACACCAGGGATTGAACCCTGGAGGGCTGCGGCGTCTGACGTTTTTTAGGGCTTCCTTTGGGTCAGCAGCCAAATGGTGCTTCAGTTAAGTGCCGAAACACAGGAAAACAGCAGACACATTGGTCCTCCGGGATTTCAGTTTGAGAGTCCTTAACTACCCTGACCCAGGATCACTCGACGCTCTGAATAAGAGCATCTGTTTAATGTCTAAACGTAAATGAAAGTTTGTCTTTCTCATTATAATGCTGGAGGATCACTTGTTAAGGGAACTATCAAGTACAAAATACAGTACAAAAGGGTGTCCCGTACAGGACCTGTTTAATTCATGATGGAATCCAAAGGAGAAAGGAGTGAACTCACAGTTTCTGCAGCTCCTGCAGCCGAGCACTGGAGCAGGTTGTCTCCTCCATGTCCCGGAGCCTGGCCCGCTCCACATCTGCCCTGAGGGCCTCCACCTGCTTCTCCATGGCCTGCAGGGCATCCATGACAGGAAGTGAGGTCACTGTGACAGGTTCACACCTCTTGCTAGAAGACTGGACTTTGTTTGCAGCTCTACCAGTATAAATTAAGACCTCAAACACTGCAAAACCCCAAAAATAAGTCAATCTCAACAAGTATTTTAGTCTTATATTTACAGTTAGGGCCTGATTTACTAAGACCTTTAGCAGGCGCAAAAACCTTCAACACAACCAATGATTGGTGCAAAACAAATACCATGACCAATCATTTGTCATGTTATTGATTTGGCGTGTGCTAAAAGGTTTTGCACATGCTAAAGGTCTTAGAAAATCAGGCCCTTAATGTCTTATTTCTATTACTTTTTAGCTAAATAAGACAAAAATATTGACAATGAGGTGAGACAGTTTGACTCATTTCAAGATTTGCCAATGGGGTAAGAAAATGTCATTTGTCAAGCAAACAGTAACATAAAACAAGCTAATATTTTCTACTTGAGAGAAACAAATAAGGATTTTAATTCTCATTACAAGACTAGAACACTTGTGTATTATTCAGTGTACAGTGTATTATTCCTTTTGATGTCTTGTATTCCGACTGTGACCAGAAATAGCGGAGTGCTTTCTTCTGTGTTCATTTTCTTAGCTCTTGGTACCAACCCTGATGACAGCAATGTCGTATTGCAGTTTGCCAACACCACTGATGTGCTTTAGCACCGCGATAATCATCACGGAACCGCCGGGAACCTGAATGGCCCGGTTCCCTTTCTGCTAGTGGTAGGTATTTTCCAGTCAGACAGTCCTCGCACTCCTCACTGATTGTTTTTCCAGCTCTAATGGCATACTCGCTATGGTTCTTTTCTGGGCCCAGCGACTGCGAAAACAGACTGTCTGGCACAGTGTTCTGTCCTCTGCCTCTTCCTCTGATGTAACCAACAACATGGTGCCATAACTGACCTCATCCAGCCAGGACCTCCCTCCCCCTCCACCACACAATAGGGCAATAGAGGGTCACACACCTGGATGGTTTCCTCCTGGCCCGTCCGGATCTCCAGCTCCGCCAGAAGCCTCTCCTCCATCTCCTGGACCCTGGTGAGAGAAGCAGAGCGCCATGCAGACTGGACCTCAGCAGCAGGCTGGACTACAGAGCCACCTGCAGACATGGCACCTGGGGCCCTTTGTTATGTGGTCATGCATACTGATATACATGATGTCACACACACTGGCCTCTGATTATGAAGTCACGCATACAGACATGTATGATGTCACACATACTGATCTATGATTATGAAGTCAATGCATACAGACACATATGATGTGATGTCACACATACTGATCTCTGATTATGAAGACATGCATATGGACACGCATAATGTGATGCCACACATACTGGTCTCGGATTATGATGTCATGCATACAGACACCTATGATGTGATGTCATGCATATGGACATCTATAATGTCATGCACACTAGTCTTTGGTTATGATGTCCTGCATACTGGTCATTGGTATGACGTCATGCACAACTTTATTCTCACACATGTATATTATGCTCAGAAGAACAAAGGCCAGGCAGACCATCAGATACCTCTGATCTGGACGTTCAAACACACTGTGAAACTTACATTCTCCGGAGCTGCTCTACTGTTGACTGTGATGATGGCTGCAGGGTGAAAACCACGAGAGAGAAAGAGAGAGAGAGGAAGAGGAAGAGAGAGAGCGAGTGGGAGAGAGAACAGTCATCAGTACCAGTTCAAATCTGCAACCCAGGCCAAAACATTGGGGGGAAAAGCTGGAGCAATATTCTAGGCATATTCATTCAGCACGGGCACTCTAGCTGTATAAATGTATAGTACAGAGAATCGGAATGGGTCTAAACACATAGTCTAAATGACGGTAAGTTCAAAGCATCACTGTAGAAACTTGGTCCATGTGACTCCCAGTTAGGACCTGCTCAACTCTCTTCTCTCACCTTCAGTTCCTCCTCCCTCACTTCCAGCTCTTTCTCTTTGGCAGCCATTTTAACGAGTGTCACCTCTAGCAACTCCTCCACTGATTTGATCTTCACATCCTTCTCTTGCACACTGTGGAACATACACACACACACATACACACACACAGAGGATGATCAATGTCAATGGATGAAGCAAGGCTACAGAAAAGCAAGCTGGGAGATGCCATGAGACTCGTGAGTCAGAGATAAAGGGGTGGGGTTATAGAAAATGGGTGTGGTCCCAAAAGAAAGGGGCAGGGTTAAGGATATAGATGCTGGGAATAGGCTATACATATTTGCTGAAGAGTAGTTCCTGTTTTTGTGCATTCTGAACAGTGGTAAAGGGCTTTAGGAAATGGGCTGTGCAGTGTGGAACAGCAAGAACACACCTCTTTTGCAACTGATCCAGGATCAGCTGGGCAGCAGCCTAGACAAGAGGGGAGAGAGGAAGACAGGACGCATTGGGAGGAGAAGAGAGAGGGACAAGGAGACATCAATTATGTCACAGTACCAATATTTTAGTCGTTACTATTAATTATCAGTTTCTATGGTTTTAAATGTGTTTATGTTTTTACATTATAATATGATAATGGCTGTAATTAATTAATGCTTTGTATGGTAATGTGGTGTAGTTATATATTTCAAATGTCATATTGTACATGTTTTGCATGATGCTACAGTTGCCTTGCACATAAAGCAGTATTGAACTAAACTGAATTTCACTGAATCGAAATGAACTGAATTGAGACGTCAGTGACGATGTCTTGTCCTGAGGCATTAAGAGATCACAGACCCACAGTAATGCAGGAGCGCCTGACCTGTTCAGAAATCTGAGCCCGCAGACTCTGTAGCTCCGCCTTCAGTGTCAGGTTCTCTGTGTGCATGGCCTGTATACGACACAGGAGGGAACCAATCAGCACTCAAATATCAGGTAACGTTTTTTTTTTTTTTTGCAAATGTCCTCCTCCATATAAATATTTTTCCATTAATCTAGTTACTGTGATTCACTGGTGCAGTATGCTCCCAGAAAATGAAAGGTTGACCACCTTACATGCCCTGACTGACTCACCTACACACACTTTACACACACAAACACGCTCTTACTCTGCGGCGCTTCCTACAGGGGCCCGGTGTCATACCTGCAGGTCTGACTCCCAAACCGCTCCGCTGCTCCTCTCTGCATTCAGAGAGTCCTCCAAACTCTTCCTCTGGATCTCCTTCTCTGCCAGCCTGATGGAAAAAGGCACGCATTAACACACGCACGCACGCATTGGGAACAGGTTAGAGTACAGCTAGGCCAGGGGGTGCCCAACCCTGTATACTGACAACCAGGGTGGAAAATTAGCACCCGCTACCCGCCAAATGCGGGTAGGTTTCAGAAATGTCAGGTAAATGTATCAAACATGGGGTGTAGCAAAGTGGATACAAGAAAAAAAATAACTTCGGTAAAAACTTCCGATTTCTTTCTCTGATTGGCTAAATGTGAGGCAGAAAAAAAGCGCCTGTTAGAATACCTCGAGGCGAGCCCGTCTTACAGTGGAACTGATTTGCGTTCGATTTCCCATAAAGCAATTCTAGCAAGACAGCCAGCGTTGCACAGTGAAACAAACTGACCAATATGCTCTGAGGTAAAAGTGATATCTGAGGTAAAAGTGTCAGCACGCTCTAACGTTGCCGGCATTTGTACGTTCAGAAAAACAGGAAACGTTAGCTAACATATCTAGTATTAGAAAATAGATCATTTAATAACTATTTATCTGACATGTGGAGACGCATAACGGGAGTTACTACTAACTACCCGCACCACTGGCAGCAACAACGACTAAAGTAAATAATGTGTTTTGTTTATGTTGTCTCAAGCTTTACCTAGCTGCTATCCGTATACTTCTCTGACTATTAGTCTACTTACAAACCCCAATTCCAAAAAAGTTGGGACAGTATGTAAAATGCACATAAAAGAGGAAAGCAGTGATTTGTAAATTCACTTTTACATATATTTAATTGAAAACAGTACAAAGAAAAGATATAGATTTTTGTAAATATACGCTAATTCAGAATTTGATGCCTGCAATACGTTCCAAAAAAGTTTGGACAGGGGCAAAAAAAAGACTGGGAAGTTTTGGAACATTCCACAGGTTAACAGGTGATGCTATCACAACTGGGTATCAAAGTCATGATATGCAGTAGATATGGATGGATCACTTTAAGGGTTGTTTCTCCTTATTTTCCCCTTATATTTCCATAGAGTTCAATAGGAAAATGAAAAATATATTTTCTTTGTACAGTTTTCAATTAAACATATGTAAAAGAGAATTTACAAATCACTGCTTTCTGCTTTCAGTGGCGCCCCCAGCTGTACGCAGAGTACGCAGTCTGCGTACCTTAGCAACAACAGCAAAATTAGTATTTCCATTAAAACTGGCGTGAATTGTCAAAGTCTTTGCGTCTCTGTTTCTACGATGTTGAGGAATGATATTTGCTTATTGTCTTCGTTGTATTGCCTGGTTATTGTATTTTTCAAGTTTTGCATATTTCAAACATTTGAAAGTGATTGGAAGACACAGTTGAAAGTGATTGGAGGATCACCATCCCGCCGTTAACACCGTTGAAAGTGATTGGAGGATCACCTTTTTCTTTAGATCGGGAAAAGTTTAGAGTTGCCTTTTTACTTGTCAGTCAAGATAACTAACTTAAACGAATACTTCATAGCATACTGAAAGTCCTTCTTACGATGCCCGTGTCTACTGCTTCGGTCGAGCGCTCATTCAGCTGTTTGAGACGTCTGAAAACCTACCTACGGAACAGCATGACAGACGCGATTGGCGATTATGAACATTCACAATGACTTTGAAATCGACACAGAGCGGGTGCTTGCTTAGGGAATTTGACGCAACCGGGACAAGGAGGGTCAATCTCACATTCTAAAGCCCTATTCGGACGGGATACGTTTTCAGGACAATGTCTGTAAAGTAGGCTAATTATTACCACAGGACGTCTGTAATGTTAATGGCCGATTCGGACGGGATAAAGTAGCTATCTCCGTAAGCAGCGTCTAGAATTACAGAGATGAGAGTGTCTACTCTATGTTGTCGAAAATGTTCCCCACGAGTCATACAACGTTACACATCCTATCTTCACTGCAAACTGAGCCGCCAAAAAAAAAAACTACGTGGAGACAATGTTGGCATGGCAAACATGTCCACAAAAAGCGTAAGGAATCCTGCATTACACCTCTTTATTAACGTTAGCTTGAAAAGAAACAGTGTTAGGCCATAACATGTATGTAAGGCTATAGCTAGGCTACAATAGCTTACCTAAAGCGGCCACAAGCGTTGCCCCACTGTAGCCTACTTTTTAGCCTGTTTTTTTTTTTTTTTTTTGCTCTCTGTCTTCTTATTTAATGTAACGTTACATTCATATAGGAGGTCGGTCAATAGTTGGACCGAAGAGAGCACAACCAAAGGCGTCCTCGAGTGCTTACGTGAAAAACCAGTAGAAAAGACTGGGGGAAACTAATTTCTCACAGGAAATAACAGAATTTTACCGGACATGTCAATTCGCACGGGATAGCTTTAACCTGGGGTAATTTTTACAGGACATTTAACAGTAGGTAAAAGACTCCGGAATCTTTACTGGTGCGGGAGCGCGCAGTCCGTAAAAGTTACAGACATGGGAACTAAAATAGCGGAGCTCTTCCAGTAATTATTTCATTACCCCACCTCCCCCTGTAAAACGTATCCCGTCCGAATAGGGCTTAAGGGTAAGATGCTATTTATTTTTATGCAGTGATTGAGGCAACATGTTCTTTTATTTGCAGTGACGTGTTTTCTCTCACTCTCTCTATCTCTCTCTCACACACACACACAATTGGTGAGCATTCAGTGATAATATTTTATTAGAAATTTAAGCAGTGAATACATTTTGTTGAGCATGTTCGATAGTTACATTGACTTGTCAGAAGTGTTTTCATTGTGTTAACATTAACTGTGCTGTAAGTCGCGTAACAGCTTGTTGCGCGCAACATTTCCATTCTATTGTGAGGTCTCCGGTTTTCCTGATGAAAGATCAGGCTACTGTAAGTCAGGTAACATCTTTTTGCGCGCAACATTTCCATTCTATTGTGAAGTCTCTCCGGTTTTGCTGATGAAAGATCCGACTTTAACGTAGGCTAGGCCTACTCCTACGTTAGAACTTCTTGTAATATGCGACCCTATGAGTGCAAAATATATCGGTAAATTACGTTGTAACGTTAGTCCTAAGTAGTGGCTTTGTTTTCATGTAGCCTATGGCTTGGCCTCCTCTGTTGCGTACCCCGGGAAGAAATCCTGCGGGCGCCCCTGTCTGCTTTTATGTGCATTCACCACAGTAATATACTCACAGTCTCTGCAGCTCCTCAAAGTGTGACAGTGTGGTGGCCTGGAGGGGGGAGATTTGGGGGATTTAGGAGTCCGGTAGGTGAACAAAGTATCATGAAAAAGGTTAAATTAAGCAATGTCAAATGTTATTATTTAGCAGACAGCCATATGCTGGAGGCAACTTCAATAAAGAAGCAGTTTAGATAAAACCTCACATATACACAAACATACCTTCAAGGTTTATAATACGTGCACAACAATACTCAAAGGATACTCAACACCTGTGGCTTTATTGGGATTTGAATCTGAAACCCTCCGCTTACAAACATATACCCCTCAGCAGCATGTACCACTGTCCCTGGGGATTCAAAAAGCACACACCTGAGAACCGATCCGGGCCTGCAGAGCTTCCATTTGGGCTCGGAGGGCTTTGTTTTCAGTCAGAAGGTCCTGAAATTACACACGGACACATAAACACATACCGGTCAGGAACAGTGGAATCAACAGTGGGAATGAAGTGGCAAGTAACTTTAACCGCAAAAATAAAAACAAAGCTAACAGGTTCGACTTTTAAGACGCTAACGTTTTAGTTGCATTCAGGGTGGGTGCACCCTCCCCCTCTGTGACTTCCCTGCCATAGCTCCGCCCCTACCTGGACCTGCGGAGTCTCCTTGGGCCGGCCGCATTCAGTCGAATCCAACAGCTCCAAGACTCTGTGCTCCAGCTGCTCCTTGGACACCATGGCGTCAGTCAGGCTGCCGTGGAGCGTCTGGATCTCCTGGTTCTTGCTATTCATCTCAGACTCCACAGACAGCAGCTGGTTCTTCAGCTCTGGGAACAGATGCAGAACAGGGTTAGTGTCCACACTGTGAGCCAGGATCAGTGTTGCGTGTGTATTTTCAACTTTAGAATGAAGAACAGCCGTAATACTGTCTTCTTCCATCTGTCCACATTCTAAAGGTGCTCTCTCCCCCGCATATGCCTCTCCCCATTCTTGACAGGAGTTGTTGCCTGCACTTTGATATTAGCCTCTTATTACATTAAACCTTTTGCAGTGTTTTAGCCCATTCGTTTGCGTACTGATGAGTTTTTCCAAAATGCGATAGCCTACATTTCAAATTGTAATCGTCATTAGCGCATTTATATTATACTTTCTGTCAGACGACAGTTAGCCCAAAAAATTACGACTTGGGTGCAGAAAACCTGTGTTATAGCCTACTGTTAATAATCCTGTCAATATCAAAAATAAATGCTCACAAGTCAGACTTATTCTTCAAAGGAATAAACAAATTCAGACAAAATAACAATAAAATGACTGCTTTTTTTAATCAGAGGTTTTATTTTTTAAATACGGCACAACATGGGCTGAATTATAGCCTACACTGTAAAAAATATCTTGGAAAAAAAACGATGAAAAGACTGGCTGGAATGTTGCCTGTGAAAAAACATTTAATGAATGGGGAAAAAATGATAAATCCTGTTATTTTAGGGGATGGCTGTTAAATAATTAGTTATTTTTGTTATTGCACATGACTTTGACAGTGTTTTGAAAGGATTCACAGGATTTCACAGTTTTAATTTTTTTCAACACACTGTCAAAAGCAATAACTCATTTAAAAATCATCCCTTAAAATAACAGGATTTATCAAATCAAATCAAATTTTATTCATAGAGCACATTTCAGGCAGAAAGCAACTCAATGTGCTTTACACAAGCAAATTACACAGAAACCATACAACAAAGAAAATAAAAGTAACATAAGTACATTAATATCAAAGTAAAACAATTAAAAAATGTTCTTAATCAAAAGCTGCACTGAAGAGATATGTTTTCAGTTTTTTCTTAAAACTGTACTGATTCCGTATTTCTAAGGTCGACTGGCAGATTATTCCAAAGAAAGGGTGCGTAAAAACTAAAAGCTGCTTGCCCTATAGTTTTGGTTCTGACTTTTGGAATAATTAAAAGACCTGTGCCAGATGATCTAAGGGATCTAATAGGCTCATAATCTAAGAGCATATCACGTAAATACTGAGGTGCTAGGCCATTAAGAGATTTGTAAACCAATACAATTATTTTAAAATCAATTCTGGACCTAACAGGTAGCCAGTGTAATGACTAAGACAGGTTTAATATGTTCATTCTTTTTTGTCTTTGTTAAAACTTGTGCTGCTGCATTTTGAATTAGCTGCAGACGACCAATCATTTTCTTTGAAAGCCCTGAGACCTATACAGGGTCAGTGTCCACACAGTAGTGGTTATGTCTCTGTGTGTGTGCGTGCGTGCGTGCGTGTAAAACTGAATGTGCGCGAGTATACATGTGCATATGTGGGTGGATTGTGTGTGACTGGGAGATGCATGTATGAGGGATTAGCCTCACCCTGTTTGGCTGCCTGTAGTTGCTCCCTTTCAGTACTAACACTGCGGAGGAAGCCCTGGACATCTTCCCATCGACGTTTAGCATCATGCAGCTGAGCCTGGAGACAAACACACACACATTTTCAACTTCACACAGATACTGACTGACTGACTCTCTCACTCGCTCAGGGCCATATCGCAAAGGATGTGACTGAAAAAGTGAAGAACGCTTATGTATGGTGACCTCACACTCTGACCTCACTTCCTGCCGCGATGCCCCACCCACCACCCTGGTACCTCCTGAGCCTTTCTCCGCAGCTCCTCCTGCTGCAGCTCCAGCATCAGAGCTGCCTTCTCCGTGTGCAGCTTCCTCAGCGCTGCTGACTGCCTGTGGCACAACGTTGGGAAAACATCCTCGTTACGTAAAGCTAATTTCACCATAAGCCCAGATGTGCACTTGTGTTTATACAAGTGTTTGTGTATTTTCTATAGAAAGTGTGTGTACAAGTGTGTGTGCCTTTGCACTTGAATGCAAGTGTATAAGAATATATACGCAAATATATAAATGCTATATAAAAGTGTGTGCAGAGCAGTGTTTCCCTGAGGTTTGGAGGTCATCTGTGGCGGCACGACATGTTGAATATAGCAAGACTTCGCAAGCAGCTGGGGTAACGTTAGCAATAACACTTTGTTGAAGTTGAAATTACAATTGCAAACCGGGTGGGGCTAAATTGTGATCGCACTGGACATAAAGAAAAAGTTACCTTTCGTTGCCTTGTCAATGTCACAGATTTCTGTGGTCGTTCGTCTGTGATGACTGCGTCTCTAAGCGTGTGTCGGGTGCAGAAAACGTATGCGTTGCACGTCTCGTAAATAAGTCCTGTTATTCACCAACTTTTTATTTTGTGGTGGGGGTGCTCATAATGTGGCTGTGCGTTGCAGATGAGTCTATATTGGGGAAACACTGGCGCAGAGGATGTGCAATGGGTGAGCATCAGTGGATGATCGCGCGCGCGTGTGTGTGTGTGTGTGTGTGTGCATGTAGAGAAGCCACACACTGACTCTCCCTCTGGATAAGTGTGTACATATGCATGTGTGTCTGTGTGTGTGTGTGCATGTGTACCTGTATGTGTGTGCGCAAAGAAGCTGTCCACTCACTCGCACTCCCTCTGGTTGCTGGCTCTGCTCACAGCATCTCTAAGGATTTTGTTCTCCTGCTGGAGGTGAGACGCCTGTTCCTCCAGCTGCCCCCTCAGCTGCTGAAACTGCACAAACACATGCTTCACATCAACCTGATGCTAACACTGCTCAGACACACACGCACATCTCACATCAGCCCCAACGCTAACACTGCACAGACACACACGGTGGAACCAGAGGCGGACTAGATCTGTGACTGGTAGTCATTGCACGGCTTGCGGAGCCTTAATATGAGGCTTGCGATAATTTTTCTACTTGGTGTACATACTACCAAATACGGCACAATATTAGCTGCAATTTCTGAGCAGTCAAACTCACAAATAGAAACGGCAGTATTTCGCCCAACCACTAGATGGCAGTGCAATGTTGAGCTGATGCAGCAGTCAAATTGCTGTGCGCTCTCAACCAGACTACCTCCAGACGAATGAGAAAGATGGTCACGGCCGCATGACTCTTACAGCATGCATACATGAGGCTGCCAAATCCAAGTGCTAGCATTGCACCAAGAGAGTCAAAAGCAGCAGGAAAGTTTGCTCATCCAAGTGAGATCATTTGACCAATGCTTTTTAAGTTAGGTTCCGTATTTGGAGTTTCCCTTACATTACAATATTATATAACACTACAGACAACACTATTTACCTGAGGCATGTCACGCAGGTGTGACTACCACTGCGATACACGATCAGAGTACACAGGTGCCTGTCACTCTTATACACACTTTCTGGCAATGCCCTGCCCTAGCCACTTTTTGGAATTTTATTTTTTAGGACCGTTCCTGAAATTTTAGATAATAGGGTGGATCCCTGCCTTATCGTCACTCTTTTTGCTCTACAACATAAAAATGTGGGCGTAATGTAATCTAGCTCAATGGCTTTTGCCATTCTTTCTAGATGGTTAATTTCACTAAATTGTAAGCAGGCTCTGTCACTCACACCTACCCATTGGATTAGGAATGTCACCTTGAGAAGATATGATTCACTATGCAGGGAAATAGTAAGAAATTATATATAGACTGGCAGACTTTATTTCCAATTTAATGAAATTGAACTCCTCAATTTCCTTTTCGCGTTTATTTATTGTATGTTCTGTGGAACCCAATGAACGCAATGAACCCAGTGCCCCCGGAAATGTGATTGCGCCACATGCGGGCGGGTGAAGTGGATGGTGAGCGAGAGTGGACATGACCTCTGACCTTCATCTGTGCGGCCTGCATCTCCTGATGGCTGCCCTGGGCTTTGGCCTGCTGGGCGCTCAGCTCCTGCTCCGCCGCTCTGCGCTGTTCCCGAAGGAGGGCCTCCACCCACCCTACCTTCTGCCTCTCTGTCTGCAGCTCCTGGAAAATGGGAGGCAGGGAGGGAGCGAAACAGAAAGAAGAGTGAGAGAGGGAGAAAAAGACACTGAGCAAGAGTGAGTTGAGAGCTATAACCAGTTTAAAGTCAATATAAATCTCAACAAAACACATTTTCAACATATAATTTAGGAAAGATTGGGTAGCATTTCTTTGGAATAGAGCTAGTTTAATTAGTGTGAGTTATGATAGCCAATATTGTTTGTTGAAACGGCCTCATTTTGCTATCACTACTTTTAACGGCAGGCCTGGTTTTTGCAAGTTTGAATTAATTACTTAGACAGTGCTTTTTAGGCTATGCGTGAGTAAATTGGCATTTTTGTACGTTGAAAACGTTTTTTGTTGAAATATAATTTCTTTCTGCACTGTTATGAGTAGCTAACTGATGATGATAGTGCAAATACATTTCATGAACCATAAGATAATTAAATCTAGAGAGAGACATGCATACACAATACTTGCAAACACACATACATTCTAGCTGAAAGACAGACATAGACTGACAGTGTTTTAAAGGGTTGCATACACTGTAGAAGTAGCTACTAATGGTTTGTACGTATGTCGGTAGATGATATAAGCCTAGATAACTAAAAAATTGGCGATTGCAAGGTAGGTACAGTAGCCTAGTAAACGTAACGTTAGTTAACAGCAGAAACGCAGCGGTCATTGTCACTTTGAGAAAATAAATAGTTAAAATCCATATAGCTTTCTTCCTGACTTTTCCGAAATACATTGTGACATAGGCTAATGGAAGTATCAATATTGCATAAGGAAAAGGTGGTTATTTCTGTAGGAAACCCTGAAAAGTGGCAAACTCTCAGTGATGTATGGTCGGATCAGGAAGCTGTTAATGAACTGAACTGGCAACCCAGGGGGACAGGGGAACACCCCCAGAGCCTTGATACCCCCAGTCATGGCCTTAAAGGGATAGTTCGGAATTTTGGACATAATGTCTCAATTACGACTTACCCATGATGTAGTTAATTGATGACGGATGGAAACCATTTTCAGCTAATTCCATGCTGTCCTTTCTTTTGGACATACACACGGTGCTAATGCTAGCGCAACTCTAAGGTAACCGGTAACGTCCACTACCAAACGCACTTAAACACTCCACATTGCACCCAAAGCAAATAAAATACGACGACAGTCTATCGGGGTTATTTTAAGTGTTTATACCATCATTTTTGAAGTCAAACTATCGTTGAATCCTTTACTTTGTGCTGACCTATATTCTCTGTGGAAGTACGGTGGCGGAGAGAACGTGGCCATTGCAACTTGTTGCTCTTCTTTGTTGTTGTAGTCGACCAGTGCCGGCAATACATTCTTAGGTAACGTAAAGTATCGCTCCTCAGATAGACTGTCGTCGTATTTTATTTGCTTTGGGTGCACCGTGGAGTGTTTAAGTGTGTTTGGTAGTGGATGCTACCGGTTACCTTAGAGTTGTGCTAGCATTAGCAACGTGTGTATGTCCAAAAGAAGGGACAGCATGGAATTAGCTGAAAATGGTTTCCATCAATGAACTACATCATGGGTCCTTCCTTCCTTCTTAGCCCTTCACACTGTACCCCAAGACTGTGCTCACCCTGTGCCAGTCTTCCAGTGCAGAGGGGTTCCTCTCCCTCAAGACAGTTGCCACATTGGCCACCTCCTCTGTAGATAGATGCAGGCTGTGCAACCCTGCCAAGAGCTCCATCCTCTTCAGTCCCAGTCTCTCTGTGTGCAGATGGGAGAGTACAGAACAGTTTTACACAGCATTTAGGCTCCCAAAATCACCTCCAACGCCCCTGAAGCCCACACACTATATCAGTTTGTCCCAACAACATCCCTGGCACACACCAGTTTTCAAAGAGAGCAGTTAGAATTCCACTCAGACAGAGACTGCAGTCACAGTTCTGCACAGACAGAGACTGGAGTCAGTTCCAAACTTCAGTCAGAGTTCCACACAGACTGAGTGCAGTCAGGGTTCTACACAGACAGAGACTGGAGTCAGAGTTCAGGACAGCCAGATCATACCTTTGTCTGCCTCATTCTTCTGCTTCCTTGTGTGCATTTTTTTCTTGGGCTCGTTTTGGGGATGGGAAGGGGTCACAGGGTCACTGTCCATCAGGGGGATGTACACAGACGCCTGAATGGGGGGTTCATCCACCAGGGCTGCGTGAAGAAACAGAGGGTTCACTTACTCCAGGTAATCCTGACATACACGACACGCTCTTATGCCCCTGCCTCCCTGGTTCTCTGTCTCATCTACCTGCAGCTGCAGGTGGCTGCCAAGAGGCGTGACCTAGTAATTATCAACTCGTGGCACCTGTGGGAAGGAGTATGAAGGCGGCTATGATCTCGCACTCTCTCTCTCACTCTGGTGGGGGCCTCAATGGCTAGGTGGTTGTCTGCAGTACTTTCCTTTTTTTTGAGCATTCTAAATTGTTTTGTTCATTCAGTGTTAATATCATTTTTAGTTTGCATTTTACGCGTCCGTGTCTACATGTTGCCGGTAGCTAGATCGTAACACACGCGCACGTACAAACACAAACACGCAGAGGCATACACACACACATGTGGAAACCCCCCACAATAGCCACTTTCACACATGCATCTTAACCCGTAAATGTTCCGGCGGCAATTTTCCACATTGGAGTCGATTTTAGTGTCGATGTTGGACGTTTCCCCAATTTGTCGGGTCAGGACCTAGGAAGATGTATGAACATCTTTCCCCATGGCACTAATGCGAATAAAAGCAGTAACATTCCCGGATTAAGCTCGCAAAAGGTACAACGTTCTTAAGCAAGAACTTTTATTTCTGGCACAATTTTAAAAAATAAATACTTCACAATCTGATCTCTCAACAATTCTTGCGCAAATAATGAGACATTGTACATAGACGATACTGGAGCTGCATTGTGTGATTTAGTGAGGGAACACTTATTTTAGGAATGGACAAACAGTGTCACTATCCTTACATGACATGGCTTTGTCTATTGTAAGAACACTATTACAAAATTGTCATCATTGCCTCGTGAATTGCTTGTGTGCTATGCAATACTCTGGTAAACATCTATGTATGTCAGCCTCTTCCAGTTTTTTACCCAATGTAGCAAGCTGGCTAGCACCACATATCAATGGCAAATATAACCAGCTAGTTAACTAGGCTAGGTCTGACAAAATTATATTTGTTACTTTTTACTGAAAACAACTCTGCGTTTGTATTGATTTTTAGCTGATAAACCGTGCTTCCATTATCTAATGTTAGCTATTTAGGATCATATAACTGAGCTACATTGGCTAATTACAATAACTTACCTTAAAACTATCACTCAACTTCAACTGTGTTGTGTTGGTAGGATTTACATCTCTGGCAAAACTATTATTCAGCAAAATATCTGGCTGTTTTAAAAACAAGCTCACGTAATGTTAATATTTGCTCTGCGTTCCTTCTGAGGGTAGACATCCTGCCTTGGCTATTCTACACAGACTGGACATGTCATATGTGAACAGACTTGACACAGAAGTGTTCCATAAAGGAGACCTATGTGTGAATGGGGAAAAACCCCTACCTAACCCGGATAATTGAACCAGGTAATGTTGCGGGTTATATGTGTGAAAAGGGCTATACACACACACGCTCACTCGCTCACACTCGCTTACGTATGCTCACACATGCTCACACACGCAAACACACTCACACTCACACACACAGGACAGGAAAGCGTACTCCATGGCAGTCAGGACTCACCAGGATCAGCCTTCTGCTTTTTGTATGAACTCTTCCTCCTTCTGCTGCCAGTGGTGGAGGTGTGAGCAGCTGGAGCAGTTGGCCCATCCTGTGGTTTGGTTTCCTTGGACACAGAGGCCTCCTTTTTGTCTGGCGCTTGGTCTTGGCCCACTCTGCTGTCCAGCTGCAGGTCATTTGTAACTGTGACAGTGTAAGATGAATTAGGTCCGTAGTCATTTCACACTGTGTACACTGATGAGGTCCAGGGTTCAGATTGCTTCCTGCTTACCTCCAGCTGGTTCAATCCTCTGCTTCCTCAGAGAGCCCTTCTTATTAACTGGTTCAGCAGGCGGTGGGCTGGGTGGCCTGGTGATGGGGATGGGTGTCTCACTCTTAATGGAAACGGGTCTGGAGACACTGATGGGCATGGGACCAAGCTCTTCCAGGGGGGTGGGGCAGGTGGTGAGGAGGGCGGGGCAGCTGGCCGGCTGCCGGTGCTTCTTCTCCTTCTTCCTCTCCCTCAGTGTTAGTGGAGCGTCGGCCGTTTCGGGTGCCGGCAGCAGCTGCTCTTCGCTGGAGACCACCGCGTCTGTCAGGTCGAAGTCTCGCGGCCCGGAGTCCGAGTCGCCCTCTCTGCCCGCCCCATCCCCTACCCCCGCAACCCCGTCCTCCTTCTTCTTGCTCTTCTTCCTGTCTGCCTTCCTGCAGGCATCGGGCCTGGTGGGCGGCGGCCGAAGCTGGCGTCTGTACCGCGCCAGTGCCTCATCATAAGAGGCCTCCCTCACGAAGAGTCGGAAGAACAGGAACATGAGCGTGAGGAGCAGCGAGGGAGCCAGGACCAGCACATACTGAGAGTCCAACAGATCCACTGCCATGCTGCAGGTGGGACAGAGAGAGGTGGAGGGAGAGAAGAGGAAGGAACAAGGGAGGAAGGGAGAAGGAGGGGCATAGGGAAAAGTAAATAGAGGGGAGAGATGAGTGAATAGAGGGAGATACAGGTAGGGATTGGGGAGAGACAAAGGGGGAGAGAAAAAGGAAGATTCTACATTCTACACTGCCTGGCCAAAAAAAAAGTCGCCGTTGCACACGTCATGCATAGTGCCCACTGTACAAGCCTCTGGAGGCAGTGTTATGATCTGGGGTTGCTTCAATTGGTCAGGTATAGGCTCAGCAATGTTATGCAGCAATAAAATGAAGTCAGCTGAGTACCTGAATGTACTGAATGACCAGGTTATCCCATCAATGGGCATATTCCAGGACAACAATGCCAAGATTAATCGGGCTCAAATTGTGAAAGAGTGGTTCAGGGAGCATGAGGAATCATTTTCACACATGAATTGGCCACCAGAGTCCTGACCTTAACCCCATTGAATGTCTTTGGGATGTGCTGGAGAAGACTTTATGGAGTGGTTTGACTCTCTTGTCATCAATACAAGATCTCGGCCAAAGATGAATGCAACTTTGGACAGAAATAAATGTTGTGACATTGCATAAGGTTGTCGAAACAATGCCACGACGAATGGGCGCCGTAATCAAAGCTAAAGGCGGTCCAACGAAATACAAGAGTGTGTGACTTTTTTTTTGGCCAGGCAGTGTAGATCAATTAATGATCATATGATCATATTAACAACGTCATATGAAAATCTGATTGTGAAAATACGTTCAATTGTTTTAGTATATATAATTTAAATAAATATTTTTGCTAAGCTTCTGGACCAAAACAATCATTATTTCACAAACTGCTACACATAATGAAATTTATGATAACAAAAAACTGACCAATTAGGTTTTTTTTGGTTGTCAAATCAGCTTGGTTTTCTCCATTGAATGCAATGGTAAGAAAGCTCCTCTGCACTCAGCAAGCAAACTTCTGGGTGCTTCACTGCCTGGCCCCTCTCACCCTCTCCAGTTCCGAGGGTCTATGGGTCCAATCCGTTAGGAATGCAAGTGATGTACTTTAAATTAGTCACTCGACCCTTGATTTGGCTCGAGGGAAAGAGTCCTCAAGACTGCAGACTTCGGCCCTATCCCAATACGCACACTTGCGCACTTCAAATGCGGGTGCCTGCGAGAACCTTCAGGGGCTCGACTGTGCACTTTATGAGCCCGTGACGCCTTCTCGCAAGTCTGCATTGAACCAGACTTCGCTCACTGAAGCTAGGCTCTCTTGCAACCTTATTCCCTTGATGGTGTGGTGGCGCTGCAGCGCTTACAGCTATAATACTGTTAATATTATTTGTTTCGTTCCATCTTGAAAACCACAGAGTAGACTGAAGAGGTCTGCTCAGTGCTCACAGAAGCTCTCTCACTGACAAACCAAGCACTTGGCCTGTCAACAAAGAGCTATGAGCTAAAACCAAAGTGCACTGCTTATGTCCTGCGCAGCGAGGTGCATTACTGGGGCTGAGTTTGTGAAATCGCAATCAGATTAACGGCCTCGCACATCATTAGCAAATGCAAGCATGGCAGCTAGTGTCTGAATATGCTCGCTCAGGAGTAAATAATGAGAGTACATATCTGTGTCTGTAGATGACACCCAACCTAGGATCCGCAGCTTGGGGCTGAACAGGAGAACTTCTCTGCCTGGCAGTGCTGCGGTCAGTGTTGGGGACCAACCAACAGAGAAATGTGCTTCAGCAGGAAGGCCGGACGAAGCACACCTGCCTGCGCTTCTGGGCATAAGGTATGCCCATACTGCCCATCTGCAGTCCTCAAAAAATGTTACTGGTTTAAATTAATAAAATACTTTAAGGAAATGTAGAATGAGGAGGTGCATAGCCAGGACTGGATTAGCAAAATAAGCGAAAAACATGCATGCCCCTGTGCAGCATTTGACATGCTTAAATGACTTGGCCAGACATCAGCCTACATGGGACAGTAAGAAAGAGTTAACACAGCTCGTCGACCAGAGCTTGATGATGAGCAGATGTGAGTCAGCCTGACTATAACCTTAGCAGACCTAAGTCTAAAACAGAGAATTGTTTTGCATGTGACGTCACATACTTGGCATCCAGTTGCTCTGGCACATGCTACACAACATTTTCAGGAGCTTAAGTTTTTTTAATTTTTTTTAATTATTGGTCTGATTTTCCTTGTTGGCCAAAGAGGTAACTAAAGACTACAATCTGAAGACCTTTTGGCATGCGGAAATGCCCAATGTTACTGATGATAATAAACCACTATGTGGCAGTGCTCAATGATAGCGCCAGAGAAGGGTTAAAGATATTCACTTCCTAGAATGTGGGTTTCCTTCTTTTCCTTTCCTTCAGTCAATGACTGAATTCATATCAAGTTAATTTTCTTCCCATGCATGAACACGTTTTACAGGAATTCATGAAACGTTCGCACGTCAGAGAGTATAGACTATATATACAGATCCTTTCCAAAAAATTAGAATATCATGGAAAAGTTGTTTTTTTTCCATAATTCCATTCAAAAAGTGAAACTTTCATAGATTATAGATTCATTACACACAAAGTGAAATATTTCTAGCCTTTATTTGTTTCATTTTTCATAATTTTGGCTTACAGCTCCAGAAAACCCCCAAAACAGTATTTCAAGAAATTAGAATAGTGTGTCGAAAATCAGCATTTACTTCAGTTATTTCAGAGAATGAATGTTTTAGACTGAGTGTCACACTCTGTACGTGGTGGTTTTTGAAGCACTGACTCCAGCCTCAGTCCACTCCCTCTGCATCTCTGCCAAATTTTGGAATCGTCTTTGCTTGACAATCCGCTGAAGCCTACGGTCATCTCTTTTGCTTGTGCACCTTCTTCTGCCACATTTTTCCCTTCCACTAAACTTTCTATTGATATGCTTGGACACTGCACTCTGTGAACAGCCAGCCTCCTTAGCGATGACCTTTTGTTGCTTACCCATCTTCTGGAGGGTGTCAATGATGGTCTTCTGGCCAATTGTCAAGTCTGCAGTCTTCCCCATACTGAACCAAACTGAGATACCTGTCCAATTTAATGACACACCTGTAGAAAAACTTTGTAGGTGTTTTGAGTAAATTAGATGATTAAGGTGCGCAGAAGCTCCTCTCGATGTCCAGCTTCTGGCAGAGAGCCATATGCAGCTGAATTTAATGGACAACAGTCAGTTAGTACAAAAGAAAACTGAGTGAAGGGAGCCTCAGCCATGTTTTTGGGTAATGATACGGACTGCACAGGGAAAGATATTGAGAAATGATTGAAAATGCATTGTAATAGGACAATAGGACAGCACCTTATTCCTGAACTCCCCTCCTCGGTTGGTGAGAATGTGTTTTGGTGCCCCAAACTTGAATACTACAATGAACTGTGCAAAGAATTCTACAATGCACTGTGCTACATCCTCGGCTTTCTTAGACTTCAGCGGATATGCCTCAGCCCACTTGGTCTTGTAGTCAATCATAACGTCCCTGTGCAGTCCGTCTCATTACCCAAAAACATGGCTGAGGCTCCCTTCACTCAGTTTTCTTTTGTACTAACTGACTGTTGTCCACTAAATTCAGCTGAATATGGCTCTCTGCCAGAAGCTGGACATCGAGAGGAGCTTCTGCGCACCTTACCATCCACAGACCAGTGGATTGGTTGAAAGAATGAATGAGACAGTGACAAAGTAATGTGGACTTGACACTAAACTGACCTTGACCCATTTACACCACTAAATGGTACTATAGTCACTGTGTTAAGTATTCTATTTTGGTATTGTATTAAGCAGTGTGATTTGGGTCACACATCGCAATCATAAGCTATGCTTTACAATCGAAATAGTATTTCATAACAATGTCAATATGTTTCAAAACTCTCACCAAATTGGTGGATGAGAATCCTTGGAACTGGGACCTCAGTGCAGCCATGTTTGGCTTGCGCACCAAAGTACAGATCACCACCAAGCACTCCCCATTCTACGTACCTCATGTTCGACAGAGAAGCCAGATATCCATCTGAGGTCCCAGAGACTTTTGGAGTGGGTAGCTAGGTCTCTACATTTCCTTCACTCTAACTTATAGCTAACAGCATTTTCTCTCAATTCAAGGTAGCTGAGAATATAGAGGAAATTGTGGCTACAAAAGTTTATAAGTACTAAAATTGACTATACTTTCTTAAAATAGGTGGAATAGCCTTTGAGCTTTATTGGACAGCACAGTGTAGAGACAAGAGGAAAGGTTGGATTCGAACCGACAATGTCGCAAAGAGCACGGGAATGGTAGTTAGGCCGCGCTACAGGCTGAGCCACGGGGAGACACGCCAGGAAGGCATACTTCGGCTCATACTTAAATAAATAAATCAAATAAATTGTATTTAAAAAAAAAAAAAAGTTCGGTTCATACTTACAAAAAAATGCTGCTAAAAAAAAGTAAACTAGTTCTGTATGCCACTTGTGCTCACTGGATATCTAAATTAGCTCCTACTTGAGTTTTATTAACTAAAATGTGGCTTGTTTAGTCCTTAATTTGTCGTAGCCTAGCTACGGTTTTTATTTTGTTTTTTTTAAAGGGTTTCCGTGCTGTTATAGTTTTGACAGCTCCGCGTTATCATAGCTATGATGCAGCTTTAGCAAAAACGGGTATGCAGTAACAGACTAACCTTTTTATATTCATTCGTTTTTTGTTTTCAAAGAGGGCATTTCCCGGTATAATTGCTGACTTGTGACGAAAGTGCCGCCGTGGTGATAGATTTACCTAAACATCTGTCCGATGTCGTCGTTTTTCACGGTAAGATGTTATGACAACGTGAGCTAGCTGAAAATTCCACACAACAAGTCCAAGTGTCAAAAATGGACACACATTTATTCACCCACCTGAAATGGTGATGGTGTTGCCAGCTGGGATGAAGCAGCGTTTGGCTGATGTCTGTGAATGGGTATATCGGCAGCTTCAGCTTCTGTCCAGACTATTCGACTATTCACTTGTTCCTGTTCGACGTGAGCACCGCCTGGGCGGATCGACCCTCATCACAAACTTAATGAATGAGCTCAGGCCAACAGGCAGGGCAGGAAGCAGGCGGTGTGAGGGGTTGGGCAACATCACGGTAATGGTAATTCTGCCCCCAAGTGCTGATCCTGGTAGCTACAGGCGTAGTTATTTTTAAAAAATCTTATTATCTTATGGTTGGGTATCAGATTACTGTTTTATGGCTTTCAGTGATAGCCTATTAGGTTTCTCGTGTAACGTTAGCCAAAACTGCGTCTCAAGTGAGGAATAATCAGAACCAGCATATTTTCTTTCAGCAAATAAATGTAGGCTGTCGCTGAAGTAATGAAATAGAAACCCAATTTTGAACAAAGACCTTGTCGGGACATCGTATTTATTGATTAAAATAGATCACACTAATGCAGCTAATAAAATAATGAAGCTATGGACTGAAAGGTTGCAGGTTCGATTCCCAGGTAGGACACTGCCGTTGCACTCTTGAGCAAGGTAGCTACTTAACCTGAATTGCTTCAGTATATATCCAGCTGTATAATTGGATATATATAATATATGTAAAAAAAAAAAAGGCTAAATAAAAGTTGTGTAAGTCGCTTTGGATAAGAGTGCCTGTAATGCTAATGCTATTTAATTTAAACATTTCCTTTAATATTTGACATTATAATACTATGATTTTTGTGTGTCTGAATGAAAGTCCCCAGCTGCAAAAAGTGATATTTAAGACATAATTAAATCACTAGGAGATTGCCCCTTTACAGGGTTTAATTAAGACTTTGATCTATCCAAATAGCCTATATTTTACCAGCATAATTGAAGAGTAAAAAACGAATACCAAAAAAAAAAAAACGTTTTTCCCCAATTTTCCAGAATCGGTGATGATATAGATATATCATGCCTGTACAGCACTTGAACAAGCCCAAAAATAGTGGCTGAATGTATAGGCTATATATTCTACAGGAAGAATACTGCCCTAGAATCATCACTCGTCATATTCAGCCATCCTGAAAATATGCATGTGTAATTTGGAAAGAAGCATGCATGCGTCAAGGACCAGGAAGAGATAAGGCAACCAGGACAACCTTACAAGTGTTGTAGGTAAGACTGAACTGCACTGTCTGCACATAGAAACATTTTGTCCATAGTCGAAGTTGTCCTTCACTCCTGCACCTCCGGCTGTTGCTTGTCTTGATGATTGAAGTGCAGTAAATTATTTACAGAATATATGTTCCATATCTGTCTCTGCTGATTACAGAGGTGGTTCCCTCTGTAATCAGAAAGTGTTTGATGTATGATATTTTTCTCTCAGTTCCTTTGGCAAGATACATGGGGGGTTAAAACTTGTGAAATAATTGATCATGTAATTCCTACAACTATAACGTATTGCACCATCAACCCGTGAAGGAATGTGATCACCAATGATTTTAGTTATACTAAATAGCTATGTGTCATATATAAAATAATGATAACATGTTTCCACGCACAAGCCTGTTGAAGAGATACTGCACTACAACCTGCAATGGGTGTTGAATAATGATGCCAAACATTAACCAAGGGATTGAGGCCCTGAGCCACAGGGAGATCATTTTAGGGGGGCTTGACATGTTAAAGAGATGTTAAACTATTGCAGCCAAGATCTAATGGCACTTAACGAAAGAGTCGGGAGCATCCTTGTCAGATTCCCAAAGTGTTTTTTTCTCAGTTAGGCCACCATATAATCCCACTGACAAATGCTTGCCTTCACAATCCCTTCTAGATGCCTTGTTCCGCCATCTCATTGCTACAAAGCAGAAATAACTTTTCAGCAGACCTTTCTGGTTAAGGGATGCAGGAACAGAACAACAAGTAAATCATGAGCATAGGTGTCAACCCGTACGGTTTGCCCGTATAAAATACGGTTTTTCCACCTTTTCGAAGGTATACGGGCATATAAGGTTATGATACGGGAAATCTAGTCTAATACGGGGTTTTTTTTCAAACGTTTTCCAACGTAGCCTAATTAATTAAATTGCAGCAAGCATTTTTTCTTTATCCCTCTCTCTGCTATGCTCTCGATTTCTGAGGGAAAAGCAAGTAGGCTAGGCCTAGCTGTATCAGGACTGTGGGCTATGACAACGAACCACAAAGACGCAGTAGCCCACAAGATACCCAACAACTATCTAACGTTAGTTAACCTAGCTAACAGTTAAATGGTTATGGCTGGACAATGTTCATGTTTATGCTATTTTGACCGAAATTAGATTATGTTCCATGATGTTTTAATGTGGTGGCTATGACTCAATAGCGACAAGTTTCATTGTAAATTAACTACAAGTTTCATTGTAAATTAATTCATGGCTAACTTAGCAGTTAACATCGTTAACTGTTACTAGAAAATTATCCAAATTAAGATGAGAGCTAAGTTTATAACCATATCTACATTAATGCTAACATACCCTATTTGTAGACTATCTTTGGCTATAAAAGCTCTTATGTAGGCTAGTAAGATTGCAAAACTGCAACAAAAACAGTGCCACAAGCTCATGCAACACGACTCATTCATAACTTAGGAAATTGTGGTATCTATCTATGTAGGCTATCTCTCCTGCGCTGGGTTGTAAGTGTGTGGGGTCATTCATGTGGGGTGTCTCTGTGACTGTTTAACTGTTTTAAAATGAGCACCTTGCTGAATTTGTATGTACACAGTCATTATTATGTGAAAAGTTAAATACAGGAATATATTAAATAAACTTGAATCAGACAAATAACTGTGGTGGCTAGTGATTTTAATAGATAATAGATAGATAATGTTCTATACGGTTTTTGGTGAATTTATACAGTTTTGCAGGCTTGAAAATAAACGCAGTTCTCTCCAGAGTGCAATGAGTGAAATATAAGAATCCCTGTACAGCCAGGGGTTCAATTTCCCCACCATGGTACATGGTTTCTGTACTGTGATCCCATTTCTGTAACCCTCTGCTTCCCCCCTGTATAAACAGAGTGGAAAAATACAGGATGCAAGGATGGTGACTGTCTGCTCTTCTTTAAAAAAACACTGCTTACAGCAATCATACAACATTAACTGTTGTAGCACAGACATACATGTAGAGCTTAAAAACTCATACAAGTAACATTATCGTATAACATAGTGCCCAACAATGTTCCAGATGAGAAATTTTACCCCTAATCTTTTCATAATGCTTACAATGGTCTGCTTACAATTCACCACTACATTTAACTTCACTCAGGCTATGAGTTTCCAAGTTCAGAAAAGTCTTCAGAAAATATATATATATATACACTACTCACAAAAAGTTAGGGATATTTGGCTTTCGGGTGAAATTTATGGAAAATGTAAGTTCACGCTACAGTGATATTATACGTATCATGAAAGTAGGGCATTTAAGTAGAAGCATGCAATGGTGATTTCCTCATCTCAAACAATTTATTGAAACAAAAGGCAACAACAGTGGTGGGTATACCACAACAAAAATGTCAATGTCTCAATAACTTGTCATGTGCCCTTCAGCATCAATTACAGCTTGACAACGACGTCTCATGCTGTTCACAAGTCGACTTATTGTCTGCTGAGGCATGGCATCCCACTCTTCTTGAAGGGCGGCCCTCAGGTCATTGAGGTTCTGGGGTACAGAGTTACGAGCCTCTACACGGTGAGTCAGCTGATCCCATAGGTTTTCTATGGGATTCAGGTCTGGAGAAAGTGCAGGCCACTCCATTTGAGGTACCCCAGTCTCCAGCAGCCTTTCCCTAATGATGCGACCTCGATGAGCTGGAGCATTGTCGTCCATGAAGATGAAATTAGGCCTGTGTTGTTCATGCAGGGGCACAATGACTGGATTAATGATGTTATTCAGGTAGTATGGGCTTGTCACTGTACCATTCACAAAGTGTAGGGCAGTTCTGTATTGACTAGACACACCTGCCCACACTGTAACACCGCCACCACCAAAGGGTCGTCTGGTGACAACAGTGGCTGATGCATAGCGCTCTCCTTGACGTCTCCAACATCGTTGGCGGCCATCATTTCTGCTCAACGTGAATCGACTTTCATCAGAGAGCAGCACTGAGGCCCACTGGTCCCTCGTCCAGCGTAAATGCTCCCTGGCCCATGCAAGACGATGACGCCTGTGCCTGGTGGTGTGGTCAGGTACCCTTGCAGGTCGTCTAGCACGCAGACCACGCTGATGTAAACGGTTTCGAATGGTCTGACGTGACACTTGGGTGCCTCTCACCTCCCTTAAATGTGCCTGGAGTTGAGTGGCATTCATCATCCGGTTCCGCAGGGCACTGTTCACAATGAAGCATGGGATGTGGCCAAAGGACGTCCACTTCTATGCATTTCTGTGACTCTTCCAGTCTCTCTGTATCTCTGTTGCAACCTGCTGATGACACTCTGTGACACTCTAAGCTCAGTGGCCACTTCCCTCTGAGAACATCCTGTTTGAAGCCTCGCAATGGCGAGGTACTGTTGATCAATTGTTAGGTGTCGTCTTGGTCTCATGATGTCAAAATGTGAACAGCATGATGAAGAGGACTGTTTAAATACCAATTCTAATTGAACCAGGAAATTTATTGGTCGATTCATGGATCAAACACCTGTTGTGAATTTTGCCGTTCAGCTCCTTGTTAGAGAACAGCAAGTTGTGCAAAAAGTACTGAAACATTGAATAGTTGGACATGTGCATTCAAAAGTTTAGAGAAGGTCAAATTAATTTCACCTGTAAAGGTTATAGTGCATTTTAGGTTCATCCTGAAATTTCACCCGAAAGCCGAATATCCCTAACTTTTTGTGAGTAGTGTATATATATATATATATATATATATCAGCATTGGACCCATACCCATGCATATTTAACTAGACAGGAAAGTACGCCCTTAGCCAACCTAAGATGTGAAGCACCAGGAAGTAAGCCTGTACAGCGCAAGTTGAGTGCAAAAGATTGGAGCTCCTATTAAAATGAATGGGAAATGTCAGATCTTTGAAGGGCAAAATCAAACTTCCCTGACAATATTTTTAAACTTTAATTAACGATCATATGATATATTAACAATTTCACATGAAAAGCAGATTGTGAAAATATGTAGAATTTTTTAGGTATTATGTAATTTAAATAAATATTTCCCCAAAACTTCTGGACCATACCAATCATTGTTTCACAAACTGCTTTTTTTTTTATCATAAAAAATTGACCGATTAAGTTTTCTTTGGTTTTCAACTTGGTTTTCTCCATTGAATTCAATAGGCAGAAAGCTTTTTTGCAATCAGCAAGCATACCTCCAGGTGCTTTTCTGCCTGGCCCCTCCCACCTCTCCAATTCTTTTATACGCTCTATGATTAAACCAGAATAAAAAAATGGAACCTAGTCCACTCTCTTGACTTTCTTTCCAGTGAGCAGGAAACATACAAGGTATTGTGGGGGCTCTTATACTGAAATATGTGGAAAGCTCACTTCAAAATCGTACTCTAGTGTCAGTGTGCAGTTTCAGCTGTGATCCCTAGAGATTATCACACAGTCCAAATGGCTGCCAATTAAAAACGGTTTTCTCTTATCCATCACAACCTGCCCCCACAGTTGCAGCAAAAGGAGCAAATTCTTAAAAAAGCGATAAGGGTTAGCAGTGGTGGGACTGGTGGGTGGGGGGGAGGGGGTCCAGAAACAAATGAAGGACTCATTGAGTTAAGTTTTAACTTCAACATCAAAACAAGTTACCTTTCTTATGATACCACAATTATGTATGCTGCTAATATTTTCCTAGTTTTTATCTCGTTCAAAAAGTGGGGCTTTGCATATAGAGAGGAAAGATAACATCCCACAGTTAAGTCCTAGAGTTCCTATCTTCAGAATCATTTTGTTCAGACTCATTTTGAATAATAACATTTTGAGGCAGTGAATGAGCAATCCCTTCAACCACCCTTGACTGCATTACTGTGATGGTTAGATTCAGCATCAGATGCTCTTCCAGCTGCCCACTGTGGCCTTAACTTAATCAGTCCTTCCCAGATTTACAAATCTATCAACCAGAAATTTTCACTGGGGATTATGGTGTCATATTATATTACTACTAAGGGCCAGCAGGTGGCACTGTGTGTACAAACCAAAAACAGGAATGGTAACTTAGAACCTTAAAGGGATAGTTCGGAATTTTGGACATAATAGAATACTCAAGTGAGTACGTCAGTCGTGGGCGCTGTCTGGTTTCGGAAGTAAATTCCCTATGGAAGAATAGAATGGACTTCGGAGACTATCGACTATTTCTTGAAATCTGATTTATAGAATGAGCCGAAACGTTCCTGGATTAGTCTGTGTGGTACAAAGATATAGACCATATATCGCATGTTCAAATTTTTATTTTTTAAAGTAATGCATTAATCATTGTAGTTCGACTTGTAGTCCACTTTAACAGACTGCATATCCAGTACTGCAATGCACAGGTGGTTCTTGACCAATAAGATATCATCATCTCGTCTGTCTGGACATTCTTGGGCAGATGGGAGTACTGCAGCTGAAGATGGGCGAACGTTAGCTTGCTAAGTAGAAAAGCCCGCCCGACAAGGTCAGAAACTGTGCTACGGTTAACCACATAAAGCAATTCTAGCTTTTAGTCATTCAAGCTAGCTAGCTAAGGTTAGGAAAAAAAGTGTTTAGAAACGGAGCTATGTGCTACTGCTGGCTAACGTTATCTGACAACGTCTGGAGACAAGGCTGCACGTTCGTAGGGAATTATGGGACATCGAGTTTTTAAACAGTTCCAGCGCTGATATAATCTAAAATATACTCGAAGCTGGTCCAGAAAAACGACATAGTTTGCGAACGGGCATTATATTGAACAATCCGGGAAATTGACGGTAAGATATAATCAAATGGTTTAAAAATGGTTTAGAAATGGTTTAAAAGTAAGCTTTAGTTAGAGTCTATGCTCTAAATGAATGGGGAATTTACTTCCGAAACCAGCGTGACGTAGTCACTTGAGTACTCTATGGGCCCTATCTTGGCGATCTTGGCGCTTAGTCTAAGCGCATGGCGCTAAGTCAATTTAGGGCGTGTCCAAGTCTACTTTTGCTATTTTAACGGCGTGTTTTTTGGGCGTAAGCATGGCGCAAGGTGCAACTGGGCTGAACCTAGTCTCTTCATTAATTATAGGTGTGTCTTGGGCGTGACATGCAATAAATCAAAATGTCATATCCCATTCCCTTTAAAAGCCTGCTTTTCCACCTTGGCGGATTGCTTATGATGGCGAAACAGACATGCTCATGCATGTTTAGTGCGATCAAGGAATCGGCTATATGGATCAGTAGCAGTAGTAGTATTATGAGTTCCCGGTAATTCCTGACAGTGCTGTTTGCGAAATATATGTTGTTAAATTTCGTTAAAAGCACCTGCAACAGCTGAGAATAAGCGACCTATTACTTCCTTCTCACCTTAGAAAACGCCAAATTAGCCTGCTTGTTTAACAAATTTCGTTTGATTATGCAATGAACTCATGTTCAAGCTTCATCCGAAGTTCATTAGGCTACCTGCATTCTAATTTTGATTAATAACATAACTAACGTTATTTTGCCTTAATGATGACACTAAATACAACAAATCTGTCAGGTTGGCAACCCATAGGTTCAGCATATTTTCTCTTGTTTTATAATGTCCTGCTTATGGAAATGTGACCAACCTGTTTAACTGGTAGCGTAGCTAATACTTTAAAACGATTCACTTTCCCAGGAAGACCGTGAAAAGTGTGATGTACAGCAGGGGAAACAGACCTGCTCCTGTAAAGCGAACATGCAGATAATGGAATTAAAGTTAATTGTAAATTAATTGTGTAACGTGCTGCAAATTTAGTTTCTAATTAGACGCTTAGTTCTCTTTAAAATCTTTTGTTCAAGTTATGGAATAACAGGTGAAATCAGCCGGGTTTTAATAAGCTGAGGGTATGGAAACCTTGTCACTGTAATTTTAAAAATATGATGGACGAAGAATAGCTAAGGTTAGCCTACAATTCAGTTAACATGATGACATTTATCTCCGTTTTTTAACCATAGTCTATCGAAAAAACATTATGCACAGCGAGTCCGCTGTAGCCTAGGCTATTTGAAAAACAATAAAAGCAATATTCACTGGACAAGGTTTTGAACTTTTTTCAGTCACAAACCATTCTATTTACTTACAGGCTGTATTCCTAGATAAACAGAGCTGTATTGTAATACATCTGAAGCGCATTTTCAGAACGCAAATGTCCCTCTATTGCAGTACGCGAGTTTTCCATTGAATAACAATTCACGCATTAGGTGCAAATGACAATTTGCGCATTAGGCTTGATATAGGTGTTATCAGTTCCTTTTTAATGGATAGCCATTGTCCCCGTACCATCGCACATCGCCTGGATGTTGATGGAGTGGGCTGAGAGCAGTGTAATGTGGCATCGTTACCCTTCGATGAGGGAAAGGTATGTGGACCTATGGAACCTTTTATTATTATGCATTTTTGATATAGCCTACAAAATAATAATATTTCACATTGTGATCTAGATATTTTAGTCATGCTTGTGCATGCCCCTGTGTGTAACAAATAGGAGGGTATGCGCGTTGTGCACACGCCTATGTAGACGCACTTATATGCGCCTTTAAAATAACTTGTAAACAACTGCGACATGACTTTAGACCAGGTTTGTGGTGGTTCTAGCGCAAGCGCTTTCTGCTGGCTCAAGATAGCAATATGCCAAAAAGAATCCTGGCCACTCCTCATCTTAAGACCAACACGCCCAGTTCACTTGTGATGGCGCAAGAATACATGCTAGTTAAAGGACGTGAGCGCTAGGCGTTATTATGGGCCTAGTGCCGGGTGTAAGATAGCAAAGACACTTGCGTTTGGGTTAGCGCCGCTTTGCGCCGGGTGTAAGATTTTTTTTGGACATACACACGTTGCTAATGCTAGCGCAACTCTAAGGTAACCGGTAGCATCCACTACCAAACGCACTTAAACACTCCACAGTGCACCCAAAGCAAATAAAATACGACGACAGTCTATCTGGGGAGCGATACTTTACGTTACCTACGAATGTATTGCCAGCACTGGTCGACTACAACAACAAAGAAGAGCAACAAGTTGCAATGGCCACGTTCGCTCCGCCGCCGTACTTTCACAGAGAATATAGGTCAGCACAAAGTAAAGGATTCAATGATAGTTTGACTTCAAAAATGATGGTATAAACACTCAAAATAACCCCAATAGACTGTTGCCGTATTTTATTTGCTTTGGGTGCACTCTGGAGTGTTTAAGTGCATTTGATAGTGGATGGTACCGGTTACCTTAGAGTTGCGCTAGCATTAGCAACGTGTGTATGTCCAAAAGAAGGGACAGCATGGAGTTAGCTGAAAATGGTTTTCCATCAATCAACTACATCATGGGTAAGTCATAATTGAGACATTATGTCCAAAATTCTGAACTATCCCTTTAAGTACTCTAACATATTTAATTTTATGATTTGAAAATGAATTATAAATACAAACAATCAGATAACCCCAGGTTTCATTAATGTGTTCCTTCATTCACATAAATTCAGATAGTTCAAAAACAGTTTTTCCCCCCTCAGGGAATTTTTTTTTTAGCTTCCCCCAAAAAATCCTCCTGACTAAGGTGCATAAAATAGAGTCATGTGCTACACCCACCCAAAGGCCACAGGGGTTATTGCATATTGAAAATGTCATGTGGTAAAGAGTTATTGTTACAACACAGGGGTCCCCATACGTATGCTTGATACTGTGGTTCAGTATGGCCATTCCTGATTGGTGGACAAATGATGTCATATGCTAATCAGCATGCTGCCTGGTGGGGGAGATCTGACACACACAAACACATGCATGCACACACATTCCCACACACAGGAAGTAGTTTGGGGCTAATCTTTAAATTACGTCCGTTCATGTTCTGAGATGACATTGTGAGACTTAATAGTGTCACTCAATAGTGAATAAAAGCTGTCTGTCGCCCAGATCTGACCAGATATAGATTCAGAGGTCTGCAATGAAGTGATTGCATCAGAGAGAGTTAAAACTGTAACAGAAGACCGGCAGTCAAGTCTATTTGAACATTTGGATGTTTTCACATTTCTACTTATCAGAAAATGCGCTGCAAAACACTCACAAGTACCACAAAGGGCGCATATACACTACCACTCTGATGTGGCCTGATTAAGTGTAAACAAAAGAAAAACACATGGTATCTGACTTTTTTTTAGATCGGATACAGGCCTCCTTCATATGTGGTATTCAATTCCGATACATTTCTGATCATCAACATCCGACCTGAATTTAAACACTCACACGAGATTTTTGTCCTGGAAAGTGACCTGTTGACGTAATGTTAGTGGTTTGTGCGACACATTAAATACAGATGTACTGGTAGCTGGTTAATGCAAAAGAAAGATTTTTTTGTGATTTTGCTGTTTTTATTTGCATTGGGTAAAAGATTACAAAAACAAATATACAAATATATGATATATAGGCCTATCCCTTATGGAAATGTAATATACTGCAGTATATTTAAAATATATTGCGACAATAATTTTGATATATTTACAATATACTGCAGTATATTATTTTTCCATAAGGGATGTGATCTCAACAGAAATTATGGTACCCCCACTGCTTGTAAGATCACTGATTGCCAGCCATTGTGATTAAAATAATTGGTAAAATAATTAGTAGACTACTCGTTTGGGGCTGTGATAAAAAGCTAAGAAAAAGTGCCTAAAAGGTACAAACGCTTGTCACTGGGGTGGTACCCTTTTGGTACATAAAATTGTACCCCGCAATACAAAACTAATTTGTACCTTTTTTGCTTGTAAAAGTACTTATTATTAGTACCCAAATAGAGCCCTTTTAGTGGATGTTTGCTCCGCCCCGTCTTGATTGCGGAGCTTCTCTCAGCATCACACCTGTGCGTGGTTACCTTGGAGCTATTTAAGCCCACGTTTCTGTCTTCTGGTCTTTGATATTAATTTGTACTGTCTGGAATTATTTGCCCTGTTTTGTGTGTGGTATTATTTTGCCCTTTGATTGCTTAGCCAGTATGATTAGGTCTAGGTTTTTTAGGAGACCCTTTTTGCTCCAGAGTGGTTTTATTGGAGTAATGCGGGACTTGCCTTTGTGGATGTACAGTACTGTGAAAAAGTCTTGGGCACCCAAGATTTTTTGTGTCCATTTTTTCTTAGATGTTTATTTTTTTACTCTTCTGCATTAGTGTAAAAGGACCAGATTTTAGATTTCCAAATATTCATTTTCCAAAAAATTCATTGAACTATCTTCAGCGAAAAGAAGAACAAGGAGTTCTGCAACAGATGGTATGGCCACCACAGTGTCATGGTTTGTGACCTTTTTCCCTTGCGGTTGTGTTCCTCGGTCGCCACTAGTGGGCGCTGCTTCGTTGGTGGAGTTTTGGCTCTGTTCCTTCTTCTCGCAAAGAAGTCCCATCTACAATTGCACAGCTGTACATGGTTGCCGGTGAGCTATATAAGCCTTCCGTTTCCTTCATTCGGGGCTTCGATATTGAATGTTTGTTGTTTGTGCTGTGGTGTGTTGTATGGCATTATTTGTGCTGTTTTGTGTACGGTTTATTTTTGCCCTTTTAAAGTTTTAGTCGTATGACTGATCTAGTGTTTTTAAGGAGACCATTTTGCTCCGTTGTGCTTTTATTGGAGTTTTGCGGTACTGGCCTTTGTGCTTTGAGCTTCAGGTTGTATTCCTGTTTTGTGTGCTCATTTCAGTCGCCGCTTTCTGGTCTGTCCTTTGTTTGTCGTTTTTGCCTAGATCGTTTGCCATTTTCTGTCTCTTTCTCCTCTCTCTATCTGCTGTCTTTCGTGATAGCAAGAGGAGTTTGTTTATTAAGAGACAGGGTGTTTTATCATACTGACTTTAGGGCTCTATTTATTCTTAGAGGCAGGGCTAGTATTTTCTATTGAGCTTGCGTTAGTCAGATAACCGATAATTCCGGTGCAGCTGTCCTCTCGCCCCTGTGTGCCTTTATCCGTGTATGGAGTTTGACGATTTTGTTAGGAACTTTAGTTCTGTTTCGTCTGTCGATGCATGTCTTGTACCTTTATCCTTATATGGAGTTTGACGATTCTGTTTGGAACTGTAGTTCTGTTTCGTCTGTCGGTGCATGACTTGTGTCTTTATCCATATATGGAGTTTGACGATTCTGTTTGGAACTGTAGTTCTGTTTCATCTGTCGGTGCATGTCTTCCTGTGGGGAGGATTGCGCAATGTTGTGGACATGTTTGCGTGTGACTGCGAGCCTCATTATAGCCTTGGAACTTTAATTATTGGTTCCCTCGCCTCGTTACATTTCCCTTTACTGAGAGGCTAGGGCGTGTGTTTTCTATTTAAGCTAGTCATTCTGCTATAGTAAAGTTATGGGACTGCGGTGCTCCGTCGGCTCTCCTGTAAAATGTTTCTCCCTCCTGGGAGATCGGGAGTTTACCCCTTTATTTATGCATGTGACTGCGAGCTTATGAAACTAGCCACGGAACGTTATCTCTGTTCCTTCGCCTTCTCGTTACATTCCTCTTTACCAAGAGGCAGGGCTTTTATTCTCTATACTCGTGTTAGTCAGTTAGCCGATAATTCCGGTGCAGCTGTCCTTCCGTCCCTGTGTGCCTTTTATCCTTATATGGAGTTTGACGATTTTGTTCGGAACTGTAGTTCTGTTTCGTCTGTCGGTGCATGTCTTCCTGTGGGGAAGATTGGGCGATGTTGTGGACATGTTTGCGTTTGACTACTAGTCTCTGAGAGTAGCCTTGGAACGTTAGATCCCGTTCTTTTCGCCTCCTGGTAATTCTAATTTGCATTAGTTTTCAGCGTTTGTTTGCTGTGTGTTTTGTTTGTGCCATTATGCTACTCGCCTGTTCTTATGCGTCTCGTTACCGAGACAGGGCATTTGTTATTTCCGGCTCGTTCTCTAGTCACTTAGCTTGTAGAAGTTTGAGAGCCTAGTGCTTTGTTCTATTCGCTTGGCTTGGTTTTCTTAGTGAAAGACCTGGCGTTTGCGCTTTTACTTATTGGTGTGTCAGTGAGCCGGTTAGTAGCTTTGGTACATGTTCCCTGTCTTGTCTCCTCCCTTATCTGCGGGGTTTCCCGCCTTAGTGGTCTAAGGGCTTAAAGAATCCCCTTGCTGCGTTTGGCTCCTCCTACCTCACACGTCACGCCCCATTACACACAGAGCCCTGATCTCAACATCATCGAGGCTGTCTGGGATTACTTAGACAGACAGAAGCAAGCGAGACAGCCAAAGTCTGCAGAAGAACTGTGGCAAGTTCTCCAAGATGCTTGGAACAACCTACCAGCTGATTTTCTTTTAAAACTGCACGACAGTGTACCGAAGAAAATTGATGCAGTTTTAAAGGCACAGGGTGGTCACATCAAATATTGATTTGACTTAGTTTTTTACTGTTTACTGCTCTTTATAGTCAATTGTTTGATATTTAGGAACTTTTAATTTCATTATTTTTGAAAGCATCTTCGCTTTACAAGTTTTTTTTTTTTTTTTACATGTGCCTAATACTTTTGCATTGCCCATACCCATTGTCCATTGCTAGCAATATTGTACAATATTGCTGGCAATATTGCCTGAAAATATTGCCCGTGTACCATCAGCTTTAGGACTCTTCCCCCCCTGGCTCTTTTCTGTCTCCACTTCCTGGTCTTTCCTTTCTTCCTTTGCCTAGACCTTTTGCCTTTTCTGTCTCTTCCTCTTCTCTCTGTCTGCTTTCTTCCGTGAAAGCGAGAGGAGTCTTTGTTTGTTTGTGGGTGTATTTGTATAGTCATTTCTTACTAAGAGACAGGGCGTTTTTATCGTACTAACAGGCAGGGCTTTATTTATTCTGAGAGGCAGGGCGTGTATTTTCCATCAAGCTTCCGTTAGTTATTTAGCCGGTAAATGTCTGGTGCAGCTGTTCTGTTCGTCCTTCGGTACCTGTCTCCGTACATGGAGCTTTGGCGATTTTGTTCGGAACTGTAGTTCTGTTTCGTCCTTCGGTACATGCCTTCCTATAGGGAGACCGGGCCATGTTGTGGACATGTTGGCGTGTGACAGCGAGTCTCTGAAAGTAGCCTTGGAACGTAAGCTCTCTGTTCTTTTCGCCTCCTCGTTACATTCCCCTTTACTGAGAGGCTAGGGCATGTATTTTCTACTAAGCTTGCGTTAGTCATTTTGCTAGTAAAGGTATGGGATGGTGGTTTACCGGCGGCTCGCCTGTAAAATGTTTCTCTCTCCTGGGAGATTGGGCGTTTACCCCCCTTTATGTTTTCTGCGTGTGACTACAAGCTTATGGAAGTAGCCATGGAACGTTGGATCTCTGTTCCTGTCGCCTCGTTACATTCCTCTTTACTGAGAGGCAGGGTGTTTATTTTCTACTAACCTTGCGTTAGTCATTTAGCCAGTAAATGTCCGGTGCAGCTGTCCTGTTCGTCCTATTCGGTACCTGTCTCCGTACATGGAGCTTTGGCGATTTTGTTCGGAACTGTAGTTCTGTTTCGTCCTTCGGTACATGTCTTCCTATAGGGAGACTGGGCGATGTTGTGGACATGTGTGTGTGACTGCGAGTCTGAGAGTAGCCTTGGAACATTAGATCTCTGTTCCTTTCGCCTCCTCGTATACTATCTCGTATTATTTTGCAGTGTTTGTTGGCTGTGTGTTTTATTTGTGCCATTATGCTACTCGCCTGTTCTTATGCGTCTCGTTACCGAGGCAGGGCGTTTATTATTTCTGGCTCTTTCTTTAGTCACTTAGCCCGTAGACGTATGGGAGCCCAGTGTTTTGTTCCATTCGCCTTGTTTGGTTTTCTTACTGAGAAACCTGGCGTTTGCGTTTCTACTCATTGGTGTGTGACAGTGAGCTGGTTAGTAGCTTTGGTACGTGTGTTCCCGGTCTTGTCTCCTTCCCTTAATTACGGAGTTACCCGTCTTAGTGGCCTTAGTGCTTAATGAATCCCCTTGCTGCGTTTGGCCCCTCCTACCTCACACGTCACGCCACCATTACACTTTGGCCCGGAGAACACTACATCCATTATTTCCCAAAACAATTTTAAAGGTGGACTCATCAGACCACAGCACTCATTTCCACTTTGTGTCAGTCCACCTCAGATGAGCTCGAGCCCAGAGAACTCAGCGGCGTTTCTGGATGTTGTTGATATATGGCTTATACTTTGCTTAGTAGAGTTTTAACTTGCATTTGTAGATGCAATGATGAACTGTGTTTACTGACAACGGTTTTCTGAAGTATTCCAGAGCCCATGTGGTTATATTCATTACAGAAGGATGTTGGTTTTTAATGCAGTGCTGTCTGAGGGATCGAAGGTCGCAGGCATTCAATATTAGTTTTCGGCCTTGCCCTTTACGAACAGAGATTTCTCCAGATTCTCTGAATCTTTTAATAATATTATGGACTGTAGATGGTGAAATCCCTAAATTCCTTGCAATTGTGCATTGAGAAACGTTGTTCTTAAACTGTAAATAGGCTACTATAATTAGAATATTCAAAAAAGCTCAGCTGTAAGCTAGCTATATCGCTCGCTCACTCTCTCTGTCTCCTCTCCATGCAGATCAACCGCTGCGCTGAGATTTGCTTTTATAGCTGGGGCGCAGCCCGCCCTCGTTCCAAAACGTCAGGGTGTAGCCACCGAACTATCGGTGGGTGTAGCTGTACAGGTTTCTATTTCGTAACCAGGAAGAATACGTCAGCTGGATGAAATTTCTGGCCAATCACAGATTGAACGTGCAGTACCTAACGTTTTACCAGATTCTTAGTTTACGCTTTTTTGCACTGACTGCAGTAATTTGTCAAGATTTGGACCAGGATCAATCAGTAAAACTTATCAGTAATACTAAAAAACCAAATGTATCAGTTATCATCTAAAATAAGTTGTTTTAGTGCTTTGTTACGCTTTAATAAAATATTTTAAAGTGTTATCAAAAGGACTACTTAAAATTCTAAGAATTCTAACATGAACACTCCCGTCTAAACCTTTGTGTCAACCTAAAGCCCACCAGTGCTCTCTAGTGCCCAGAAACTGCAGAAGAAGGTAAAATAAGTTTCGGAACAAATCCAGTTTGGTGGAGAATGCAAGTTGTGCAAAATTATTCTCTATTATTTGTGGAAATTGTAGCCATGTCAGTGTGTAATATAGACATAAGCAGGATACCCCGATACTTGCTACTACATTAACTAGTCTTGTCAGACTGCTGCATCTGGTCCCCAGGTTGTTAACATTAACTGGCTTCCTAGCTCAATGAGCTAGCCACCAACAAAGGGCTAGTTTTAATGGATTGAGTGCAACATCCGCCGTTTCCCTCCAGTCCACCTCCCTTTTGTTTCCTTTGTATTCCCATTCCTTATGTTTCATGTCATGTTTTTCAGTTCACCCTGTTCGTCTGTTCTGTGTTCATTCTGTAATGGGGCGTGACGTGTGAGGAAGGAGCCAAACGCAGCAAGGGGATTCATTAAGCCCTTAGGCCACTAAGGCGGGATACCCGCAGATAAGGGAAGGAGACAAGACAAGGAACAACAAACACCAATACAGACGCTACTAACCGGCTCACTGTCAAACGCCAAATAGAGCGCAAGGACAGGGATCTAAACAGCCAGAAATAATAAGCGCCCTGTCTCGGTAACGAGACTACATAAGAACGGGCGAGTAGCGAAAAAGCACAAATATAAAACACAGTAAACAGACACTGCAAAATAACAAGATAGTAACAGTGGAGGCGAAAGGAACAGATCCAACGTTCCCAGGCTACTCCCAAACTCGCGGTCACACACAAACGTGTCCACAACATCGCCCAATCTTCCCTACAGGAAGACATGCGCCAAAAGACGAAACAGAACATGAGTTCCAAACAAAATCGTCAAAACTCCATGAAAGGAGAAAGGCACCAAAAGGAACAAACAGGACAGGCAGCACCGGACATTTACCGGCTAGACCAACGCAAGATTAATTGAAAATAAATGCCCTGCCTCTCTATGAGGAAATGTAACGAGGTGAACAGGAACAGAGATTTAACGTTGCCATGGCGATATAAATAGGCTCGCAGTCAAGGGTAGAAAGCAAAGGGGTAAACACCCGATCTCCCAGGAGAGAGAAACATTTTACAGGTGAGCCGACGGAACACCGTCGTCCCATAACTTTACGATCCATATAGACTAACGCAAGCTTGATATAAAACAACCGCACTAGCCTCTCTCTAATGGATTATGTAACGAGGCGAAATGGAACAGAGAGCTAACGTTCCGAGGCTATTTTAAGAAAACACGCAGTCAAACACAAACACGTCCACAACATCGCCCAAGCTCCATATAAGGAGACAAACACCCGGAGAACGAAACAGAACAACAGTTCACAACAAAATCGTCTCGCAGGCAGAAAAGGCGAACAGGACAGCTGCAACAAAAGACCAACGCAAAATAGCACGACAGCCTCAATATAAATAAAAACCCTGACTCACAACAAAGGGGAACGTAGTCCACGAGAAGGAGACAACAGGGAATAAACGTACCAAAGCTACTTACTGGCTTACCGTAACCCGGAAGTGAGTAGAAGCTAAAACGCCAGGTCTCTCAGAAAGAAAACCAAATAACAGGCGAAAAAAGGAACAAAGAACTGCTACTCTATACTTCTACGAGCTAATAACTAAGTAGAAGCGAAACGCCTGATCTCCCAATGGGAAGACATGTGCCGAAGGGCGAGCAGAACTACAGTTCTGAACAGAATCGCCCAAAACTCCATACACGGAGAAAAAGCACTAAAAAGGCAAAATAGAGCAGAGATTTACGGTCCCAAACTTCTACGAGATAATCAACTACCAAGCCAGTAAGAAATAAGCCCTGCCTCTAAAAAGAGACGCTAAAAATAGGCGAGTAGCCAAAATGGTACGAGAACTCACAGCCAACAATAACACCACAGTACATAACAATTAACAATTAAACAAACAATTAATGTCGAAGCCCCGAACGAAGGAAACGGTAGGCTTATAAAACTCTCAGGTGACTATGAACAGGTGAAAACGCTTAACAGAAAACTCCCCCAACTCAGCAGGGCGGAACAAGCATCTACCAAAAAGGGTGGCGCCCTCGCGTGGCCACCGAGGAAAACGACCGCATGGGGAAACAGGGTCAAAACCATGACACATTCAGGCTGGACGTGGCTCCATTTAGTTCCTTGTTTCTCCCCTTGATTTGTCAGCCGATCATTCTCCTACCCTCTCATATTCCTCACTCCTTTCAGTTATCCAATTAGTTCCTTCACCTGTTCCCTTCACTATTTAGTTAGTCACGCCATTTCATTGCCAGTTTGTTTTCTCTGCTCTGTTTGAGATCTCTCCCGGCCATTCCGATTATTATTCCTGTTGGTCTCATAACCTGTTTTTGTTCTGTTCCTTCATCCAGCCCATCCAGCCTGCCTCCTGCCTGCCCCTACCAGCCCTGACCCCTCTCCCCTGACCCCGCTTTCGTTTGCCAACCCCGTATACTGCCTTCCTCCCACTATTCGCCCTTTGTCTGGATTCGCTTGCCTTGCCTCTAATAAATATTCTCCCTTGTGGAGTACTTGAATCGAGTCTGTCTCAGAGTCTTGCATTTGGGTCCAGTCCTGTACACTGCCGTAACAGAACAAACTGGCCAGTGATGGACCCAGCAGACTCTGAGCAGCTATATCACCTGCCAGGGAGCAGTCATCGGTCGGCACAACCAACTCCTCCACGACGTCATGGAGACCCTGAAGTCCGTCTCGGAGCAAGTGGGTCAGATGTGGTCCCAGATGTCGCAACTTTCCAGCAGTCTGCCTGTTCCAGCTCTTGCGGTGCCGCCCAGTCCCCCCGCTTTTGTGCAACCTGCTACACCACCGCTCCTCCCGACCAGAGAGCCCCGCATTCCCCATCCTGAATGCTACCTCAGCGATTTGGGGAGATGCAGGGGCTTCTTGATGCAATGCGATCTCGTGATCCTGATCGTGATTCCAACTCGCCCAGGGCCGTTCTGTGTGCAGCGATTCTCTCCAAGCAACTCCCCCCACCCGGGAGCGGCTGCCAATTGCCGCACCCACAGGGCACCGGCCATGCTCGGATCTGGCAGGACCGGGGATCGAACCCCCCATCCTCGGGGTGCAATCCGCTGCACCACCGCGGTGCCATAAAGTAATCATTTTTGATATTCGGTCGCATATCCTTTGCATGCCATGACCTCCTGATGTTTGTGACCCAAGAACATCAAAAGACTTGATAAAATAAATATAGGAACATGAGCATAAATAATAATAATTATTATTATTATTACTATTATGCATCTGCAAACAGTCGCTCATAGTGAAGAGTAGGCCTCTTTTTTCACATTGTTTTCCCTTTCAAACAAACACACATACACAGGCCTCCTTTTTGCCTTTCATTCACACAGGCCCATAAATTGAACTGGAAATCTATAAAACAGGACACATTAAGTGTTTTGAAACAAACTGCCACCAGGGGGAGTTTTGAGTTTCTAGCTGAATTTGCAGTCTGTTAAGTTCAAATCACAAATCATAGGACTCCCTCTGCCTTCAGCCAGTTTCTCTTTTTTCTCCTTTCAAAGAATCCAATGATTTCAAGGCTAGCATTGAAATGGCTTTATTAGCATGACAGGATGTATGCTGTATCAGTGTTAGGACACAGATAACACAAAACTAACAAGGCAAAAATTTCCCTGCCTCCACATTCCTGTAAGGACTCAGACTTCTGACCTGTCAGTATGTGAATCTGTTGTGTTTTTCTGTTACTTCATTTTCGGTTGTGTTCGGTTTTGTTCGTGTGTTTTTGTTTTCGTTTTCCATCTCCCATCCATGTGCTTTTGTTTTCCCTTCCCCATTGTGTCCGGCCCGCCTTCCGTCTCAGTTCCTGATTACCCATGTGTTTCACCTGCCCTGCTGTTCACCTGTTTCTCATTTGTTACCTGCTACCTGTGTTTTCGACTTTTTGCCTGTTTCTTGTTTTCTGCCTTTGGATTGTGATTTTGTACTTTTGCCGTGACTTCCTGGTTTGACCTCTGCCTGCACCCTGATTATGTCTTCGCCTTATACCTGGTTTTTGACCACAATAAACTTTGGTTTATTTTTACGTGCTGTCTGTCCCTTCCGCACCCTGACATGACCAGAGTATGGTATAACTCATGGATCACTGCTTCTCTGCCACCACCTCTTGGTAGATCCTGTTCCAGAGCAGTGATCCAGGACAAGCCAGTGCAATGTCAGTCAGAAACACCACAGGTTAATCATCAGTCAGTGATTCTGGCAAGAATCTACAAGTATCCTTACAGTACCCTTGATGGAGAGGCACAAACTACGATTTAAAGGTCTGAGGAAGGGGACACCCTATACAGGGCCTGGTAGTCTGATGAATAATAATGCTAATGGTAATAACACTACAAAAATCTGGACAGGAACTTCCAGTGCTATCATGCCGTTTCCAGTTATTTCAGTGGACATGTTGGTAGATCAGATTGCAGCAGACTTGATACCGGATTGTTGGATTGGCTTGGCCATTGGCCCTCAGAATGCTTGAATCTGTTCAGTTAATTTGGGAGGCATTCCTCTATGCTCCATTAACCAACAGAGTATCCATGTCATTGGATGGGTGCACCCCCCCCCCCCCCCCCCCAACTACCACCACTATTCTTGTACAAGTTCATGACTCATTTGCCCATCAGTTTGTGCTGATACTCTGTTCTGTGTTCCACATCCCTATCTATGGTCTTATCTACTCCACGCTACAAAATGGACCTTCACTTCCTCTAATCAGAGTGAGGTATGCTGTTGGCTTCATACTCTAAATATAATACATACAAAAGACCGGCAAGTGAGTCATCCACTGTTAATGCCTCCACAGATGGATTCATTGTCACAAAGTTCTTTGTAGAATGAACGTCAGGTTCACATGTAAGAGTCAAGAGTGCACAGGTACTGGAGGTTTCAACATCACTTATGAACAATGTTGCCTCAAAATTATTCTGGAGTGAATTAGGATGTCCAAATTCTTACAAGCATTTTCCTCCGGTCTCATTTCGTTGTCTCCTCTCCTCCTTCCTCTTCTTGTTTCCTTATGACGTGTTCAGAAGAAACCAAGGAAAAGAGGAAATGAGGAAACATTTTAAATAATTCTAGCGCAGCCAAAGTCGGCTGTCCCTTGATCACCCACAGGTTCATCTTGCTTATGCCACAAAGAACGGCTTAGAGACCATGATCTTCCATGAGAATTTGCTTCTTGTAAATTAACTTCTAAATAGACATTATATTGTTAATGTAGTTGTTGATTAGTTCTCAATTTCTCATGAAAAACTTGTCAACCAGCCACCACCTGACTATCTCATGGTCAGTGTGGGCATTGGTGGTGAGTGAGCTGCAAACAGAGGGTGCTAAAAATGTACCTTTGAATTGGTAATTACTTACTTATAACATTTATTATAACTGCTTCTGTGTTACCTGGACTAACAATCAATACCAGTAGATATACCTAACTATTCCCATTTTTATATTATGATAGCATAATAATTGTGACTAAACAGGTTATATGTTATTTGTGCCTCAATCCAAGGGATATTGAAAATGTAAAGAGGGATTTATCCGAAGTCTTTTCTTTATGTAGCGGGTTTAAGGTAAGGCATCGTCAGTAGGACTACAATTACCATCATCCTAGTTCCTATAAATAGAGGTCAAGGGTAGACGTGAATTTTTAGAAAGCCCGTGGCCATTGAATGAGTCTCGTGGGAAAAACACGGATTTTAAGGTATTTAACTTGTAGTAATAATCTTATGTAAATGTATGATAAGTAAGACGCTGTTTTTCATCCATAGAGATCCAATGGTGTTGATTGCATTGCCTTAGAGTAGCTAGTTAAGTGGCTACATTGTGCAGACGGCAACTTCTATAACAAGGTAGTTTGAATGGTTTTCGTAAGTTTGTTAGCCACTAGATTTGTTAGCGTGTCATTTAATCTCTGAGGAATTCTCTGTTTGCTTTTATATTTTTAGGTCGCCGTTGTCTTTTTTTAAAAGTGTTTGGAAGTCAAATGCATGAGTCTCACACTGAAGTTCCCAACTAATTTGTCGTGCTGACGCTGCCCCCATTGGGAGCTTCATTCTGGAGTTTTGTTTTAAATGGTGTATAAATTTCTTGTATTTAAAGATATAGCGCTTATCGTGTTATTTCTGTTCACATGATCAAGCGCCAATTACCGTTTACTTTGAACTTTTGTTTGTATCTTTGTTTGGTTTTGATTTGTGTCCGTATATCACCTGAAATAGGCGATAACTGCAATACGAGGGTATTATTATTATTATTATTGTTGTTGTTGTTGTTATAGCCTGACATTCTTTGATTCTTTTAGCTGCTACCCAACTAAGCTCTTTTACCACGGCGGGCTACAGTCTTGGAGCACTGAAGGTGGGCACTGGTGAGGTGGTTGGTATGTAATGTGCTTTATTGAAGTGTGTTTCACTTCTCTTGCAGTGTTGCTTTAGTTAGTGTATGATAGTGGTGTCTTGTGTGTGTTTCACAGTCCACCCTCTCTTTTCTCCTAACTTGTAGTGTCTGAGAACTGTAGCCTGCTTTGGATTTTCTCTTCCTTCTCTCCCTCCTTCTCTCTCAACTTGGTATGTTTTGATTGTAATAAAACTGCTTGTACCAGCAATTGATTCACATCCCTGTTGGTTGCCTGATTTATTAAAGGAGAGTATTTGTATGAATTGGTTTACACTGAGCTGCAGAGGTCCCTCCCCTCAGTAAACAGAGGGTGGCGTAGTCCAATTAGGCCCACCATAGTGAAGGCCTACATTTACATTATGAACCTGATTTCATTCAGCTGATCCTGCTCTTTTTTATATCTGGAAACATAACAAGATGAAAAAGCACACTTTGATGTAAGAAACAATCAAGAGAAAGCTTTGGGAGCTCTTTCCAGGGGATCATTCTGATAGTTGACAGTTGTTAATCAAAATAAATGGAAAGTAGCTGAAACCAATAACCATTTAAAAAGGCAATATTTCTGCCCCCCTTTGATCTGAATTCAGGCGAACTGACAGATAGTGCAAGTATATCCACAGATTAATAATGTATTAGAAAATGCTGCATAGTTTTGTGATGAAATGAAAACAAAATAGTATTGAGAATAAATAACTACCTACTGGTATTGATTTTTAACTGAAGTAATTGCTTTATTGTTGAAATAGCTACACAGAAAATGATTCTCACTAGCCTTGTTAATTAATATATTAAATACTGTTAAAGGTATTTATATTAATCCTCCTCCCCAATTCCCAGCTCAACCTTACCAAGTGTAGATCTGTGTTGCTGAAAGTGAATTTGACATCTTTACTGGGATCTGTTTAGAGAAACAACTACAACATAATAACACACAAGCTGTCCCCTGTGATTATTGTTGTTTTACATGCTGGGGAGTGCAGAAGAAGAATAGAATATTCCTGTATGCCAAAAACCTTAGTATAAACCCCTCCTTCTGCCAGTGGGAACATGTACAACTCTTCAGTCATCCTGTTTCTTTCTGAGCTCCACAGAGGTCTTGCCGTCTTAATCATTGCGACAGGTGTGCTCTTCAGACGCCATGCAGCACAGACAAGCAAGGAATTACAATGTGATGCACCCATCTGCTCACATTTTAACGCCTGAGGTGTGTGAGTAACACTAGTCATTACTGACTCCAATTATCTGCTTTGTGCCTGTTTGTTATTGGGGGGATACACCATTGTCTCCAACAGCCCAGTTCTGACTGAGACCTTTGTGTTAATAATTCTTACAAAATACAGCTTGCCCTCCACTAATCTATACCCCTCCTCTTGTCAAACACACAGGAGAATAATCTCAACACACACCCACACACACCCAAATATTTGTATCACTTAGTGACCGCACCAGTGTCTTCCATAAAATATACATAGAAGAACTTTGAGCAAGGAATTGAGAACTCTTTTTAGCATGATAGGACTAGTGTTGGTGCAGAATTTAAACAACAGAGGACTAACCTTCCCTTATATTTGTTCAGAATTGCTTTTCTCTGACTCCAGTCATTAGTCAAATGTCTAGTCAAATTTTTGGTGCAATTAGTTATGGAGAGGAATTGCTGAATAGGTATGGCCTGCAGAAGATGACACAGGCTGTATCCATGAAATGGTATTTTCTGAACGATTGGTTCAACAGGACCTAGGCCTGGTTTAACAGTTTGCCCAATAGATGACTGGGGCAGATGTTCGTTTTACATCTCACTCACACACTCCTACACTCATGCACACACACATATACACACACACACTGTGTGCCATACAAGGGGCCCTCTTATAGTTCCTGTTGCCTCCCATTCTCCAACACAACATTCTCAGCTCAACTATATGAAAGTGTTACTGAATTTACAACAGGAACTGATGACATGAAATTTACATCACAACCTTGATCAAGATTACATTTGGCTTTTTGACTTGGGTACCCTGCATTGCAGCTCTACGCTACCCTTTTTTCAGTGTGGTACTGGTGTTGTTCACATGACAATCTCAAAATAAAGAGATGACCTTGTGAATCAAGTTGTATGGATACACAAAAAGCTCTTTCAGTTAAACATGCTGTAGGGGAAATCATCCCTCGATTCCAGCCACAAGGTGTTTAATAACCATTTCTGTTGAGCAACATGGCTTATCTACATAAGATAGTCTTGCTCTCATCCCTGAGAAGTCTCTCCATCCCCCACTCTCCATTCCTAAATATAAACAAACCTTAACTAGAGTTCATTAATCAGTAATGTGGTCTTGCAGGGGTAGCTCATTAAAGTCCCCTGACAGTGCATTATAGAGGAGGAGGGCTTAAAACTTGCAGAGTGCTGTGAACTAGGCTTGAAATTAAGTTTCATGGCCTACTATTGTTGTCGCTGAAACTTGATCCCACAATCAGGAAAGAGCAGTTGAATATTGAACAGACAAAAAGGAACCGATCACCTTGAATGCAAATTAAACAATAGCTGACCGGACAAGAGCACGAGCATGGGGATGAGTGATGGAGGTGTTTTTTTTTAGAAATTATGCTATTATTTGTTGGGGAGTCCAGCTGGAAGCCATTCGAAAATACAAAAAATAAATAAAAAATGCCAGGGAAGCAGTTCAGTGGTAGGGAGGGAGAGGACAGAATTGCAGTGGCAAAGAAATCCATTAGTGCCTAATGATACATAGCACAGGTAAATCACCCTCATTCTGGCTCTTTCTGGATGAAGAGATAAAGTCTGTGGTCACATGCTGTGGTTAAAGTCAATATGCAAATAAATGGAGGTAAATGTCATTCCTGGCAATGATTTCCCTAATAATGCAAATTAAATAATAAATAAATAAATCCTAGCCCAAGTGTGTCGAGATGGCCAGTGTTGGGTGCTTCCCATTTTTGGATCTCAGGTGAATAGGTCCAGTTAAGCCCCCAGCCAATGGCAGGAGTTTCCAAACCTCAAGGCTCCATAAAATGACCACAATGTGGTTGAGGACCCCCATGCCAACAATAATAATAATAAAAAAGTATAATAATAATGATAATATTAATAAATGTATTCTTCCTATTATTATACTTTTTTTATAAATAATGTTGACATCACTATCCAGCACCTACAACACTACAGGCTGCAGTGCAGCAGCCATTTAACAGTATATTGTCATGTACTATGGATTTACACCCATCACATACTTAATACAATATAAATATCTAATTAATTATTATGATGATAATATTACCATAAAGGTGTTAGAAGGGATAATGTGGTTAGCTAGGTCACTGAACCACAGTTTGTGAAACTCTATCTTGCAGAACAGTTCTGTCAGAGTAATTGCATTCTGTTTAATTCTCTGAATAGACGCATCTGGGGTTCTATCAGTAAAGGATTATACTTCCAATCTATCTTCCTCAGTGTGTTTACTTTTACTGTAAAGGCTTACCCTCAGCGCAGAACCATGCACCATGCACACTTAACAGTTCAACTGTTACAACTATCATAAATACATTTTTCTGAGTCAACTTAGGCTTGCAGTGAATGATGGTGATCTACTCTCACAAGCATGTATTTATGTATGTAGTTGTAAATGTAGTTGAAGATGTATTAGCATTCCATTCTTGGTGGTGTACAGCATTCAACTGTGTTCATTGATTTCTACCATTGTTGAAAGACTATGGTGCGATGAATACCAACGCTAATGATAGTTTTTGGTGGAGGATGGAGAAAGAGAGGAGTTCATTTTGGCATCCAGCTTCAACATTCTCCGTGGTGGGTGAGTACCAGAACTACAATAAAAGAAAACGTCCAACAGGAAAGGTTCCTGGACAGCAGGATTTGATCAGTCCTATCTGATGTATTTTTAAGGGAGCTTACACTTTTAGTGCATAGACAGGGCAGCCAAGGGAGAACATTGCTCCTCACATGTCAAAGCCTTTCATTTGAAAAACAAAAAATAAAAAAATAAAAACATTAAAGACCATTTTACATGCTTCTGAGTCATGTGTGGGTAAATATGCCTGACAGGCAGCCCCATGCCCTGCCCGAACATCCCAGAGGCCTTTTCACTGGCATGTCACTGCAGTTGCATAGACCAGGGGTTCTCAATCCTGGTCCTGGGGGACCCCTGTGTATGCTGGTTTTCGTTGCAACCGCAGTTGCAATCCCAGAATTTTAACAAGCTGTTAATTTTTCTTAATTAGGTGCTTTTCATGTTTGGAGGAATTATTCGCCCACTTAAGACACATTATGTCAGAAATAGCTATGCATGCCATGTAGAACAAACTCCCCATGTTCACATTGTGCTTATTGTGCTATATTGCAACAATTACATAAGAAAAGGTTACAAAATAATGTATTTTCACTCAAATGAAAGAGTGAAGTGAATCAATAGGCTCCTAATTAGGTTGTTGAACACATGTGTTTAACTCAATTTTTTCTTTAAGCTTAAGACAATGCAGGTTTGGCTCGTTATCATTTGCTTTGTGTTTGAATTCTTCATTATCTACGAAATGGTTAATTTTAGTGGCCATGTGTCCACACTTTCACCAATTAGGAGCCTATTGATTCAAATCAGTCTTTAAATGGATCTGTTAAATAATTTTCTTATCTTTTTTAAATAATATAGCACAATGTGAACATGGGGTGTTTATTCTACATGGCATCCATAGCTATTTCTGATATAATGTGGCTTAAGAGGGTGAATAATTCCTCCAAACATGACAAGCACCTAATTAAGAAAAATTAACAGCTTGTTAAAATTCTGGGATTGCAACTGCGGTTGCAACGAAAGCCAGCATACACAGGGGTCCCCCAGGACCAGGATTGAGAACCCCTGGCATAGACCATTTTTTTTATGTTCTATTAAAAATAAATAAATTTAAAAAAGGTTCACAAAGGACAAACAATGAGTTGGGAAGAAATGGAGGTGAGGGGTGGGGGAGATTACTTGTGTCTCTCACTCACACAGTGTCAGGTCTCCCATTTTCAGGGACCGGCTGTGGTTGAGCAGAAATCCAAAGCTGACCAAGTTTTTTTTTTTTTTTTTTTTTTTTTTAAATTTGTTTCTGATTATTCCCATTTTTCTCCCAATTTAGTAGCCAATTGAACCCCTATTCTAATTCAATTCCCCCCCGTGTAGCAACTGCTAGAGAACCACTGCAACACAACCCTGTCAGCTGGTAGTAGGAAGGAGGGCGCCACGTCCTCTTCAGGGCGCAACTCCTCCGAGCTCCTGACCGTGACCAAAGCTGACCAAGTATTGAGTTTCACAGTCTCCCTGTGACATCACGGAGGATATGGCCTCATAAACCTCTCACCTTCCACGGCTCGTTACTCTAACTTCCAGTCGACCTCTTCGCTGTATTCCACACCAGACCCGACAGTGTGAGGGAGCCCCCTGTTTACCCAGCAGGCAATGGGTTTCCCATGTCTCTCTCTCTCTCTCTGAACACACAGACAGAAACACAAATAACAAAAAAAAAAAAACATAGAAATGCAAACGGGTAATGCTAATAAGGAATGTATGCAATGCAGCTGTACACATTAGGTGCCACAAATCAAGAGCCACAGCATTTACTCCATCCATCAATTTCATTACTTACATCAGCTTGTAGAGAGAAAAGACCAGAACAGTCTTAGGCTCATCTTAGGCTTTCCTCTGAAAACTCAAAAGGCTTGTCCTGTCTACTGCAGCTGCTTAAAGAACCCTCTATAAATACTGTGATGAAGTGCTGACCATTATAGGGGTCTACAAATAAGCCTTTTGATGTGTATTCAGTCCACACAGCTGTGTTAGACAACACGCACTAGCCTTGAGTGATTAATCATCAGATTTAATACCTGCTGTCAGTGAAGACATATCAAATAGGAGTCCATCAGTTTCATGGGGTGAAGCAAGAGAAGTGAGTATGTGTAATGTAGTTTGAATTAATGTCTCGGAAAGAGCCAAAATGGTTATGCCATTCCTTTTTTTTTTTTTAAATGCACTGCAAACGTGGTAATGGCAGAAATATGAGAGCAGCCCTTTCTTGCCCTCCTGCAGTGGAGGCTGTGCAGGGTAGAGGTCCATGTTTGGCCTCCATATTTGGTTGAGCAGATCTGAAAAATTCTGCTACTTTCTGTGACGGTGTGGAATGCATTACACACAATATCACAATGTGGCACCAAACTGCTGGAGTAGTCCGAGTGAGGCCCTGCAAAAGAACAAGCAATTGGACATCGCAAAGGATTTTAGACCCAGCATGCATACGTACGTACACACACACACACACACACACATACACACACACACACACACACACACACACGTGCACGCTAGTACACACAGTTAAAATGTTAGAGAGTACTGTGGAGACATGCTGCCTGACCAGACTTCCCTGGTACAAGCTTTATTTGCACATAAACACACCAGTGTGTTTACCAGAAGTGTATTTCCAGTAACTGAGCCTCAGTAAAGTTATATACTGAGCAAACGATGATGGCATTTTTTCCGCACTCTCCATAGTGAACTAATCCTGTTGAACGCTTCTTCTCAGATTGATTTTGGTTTTTTGAAGCCTATTCCCCTGTGCTGACATCAACAGGAAGGAGTTGGCCAGCTGCCAGCTAAAATCAACAGGGTGGTGAAAATGTCATCGACCTCTGAGCTCACTTTCGCCAGCAAAACAGTAAAGTCAGAGGTGCACTGAATCAAGTGGGTCATGAGTCAGTAATTCTTATTTCTGTGAATAAACGTCATCTCATCCACCTCTGTACATGCTACACTGTCAGAAAGATCCCACATCCACTCAGAAACTCACAGTGGCTAGTTGACCCTAACACCCACCCTGGAACACAAAGTGGCTCCCAAATACCCACTTAGAAACACACAGTGGCCAGGGGTCCCCAAGACCCACACGGACTTACACACAGTAGTCAGTACCGTCCCATGTGCTCTCAAACGTACACACAGTGGTTGGTTGTCCACCACACACATCCAGAAAAATATGATGGTCAGTAGTCCCTCGTTTATTTTCAATAAATAAATGAATAAATACAAAAGGGAAATTTAAAATCTAATTTCAAACATTTGTTAAGAAACACACACATCCAGTTTTAGCCAGGTACAGACAGCACAACCGTACAAGAAAGTAAGAGGTGTGGTAGTTAAGTTCTTTGTTATAAATATAATATGTATAATGCACTCAGAAATATATATTTTGAAAATCCATTCAACTGCAGTACTCCTGCTTGTAAACAGAAGTCGTTCTGACCCTGCACTACTTTGGGTCATACAGGCTCTCAATTGTCAACCATACAAAAGGGTACAGGAGCATGTGCAGTATTCAAATTTAATTATGCATCAGTGGCAATAATGTCTGCAAATAACAAGCCTTACAGGATCCCAACATCAATTCTTCAGTAACTATCAATTGATCATTCAAAAACATTTGGAAATTAACACAAATGTAAAGAAAAAAAAAATATTTCATGGTATAAATCTATCAAATAATGCACGTTCACAAATTTATAAGGTTAATTTTATTGTGCAATGGTGTTAAAATGCCTACAAATGATGTACAAACAATAATAGCTTACAGAAATATAAAACATACAGGCAAAAGTAGTGCGTACAGTATATGAAAGTGCCAGTGATTGATTAGTGATAAATGCCATGTGTATTAACTAATGTTCTTAGTTTTGGGGGATTTTTACTATTTACACTTCATAACACAAAATGTGACTTGCGAATATGTGATGTTCCATGAGATGTGTGGAGAAGAAAATCTCAACAGTAATTGAAATTTACACTTAAAACACAAGCAATGGCTGTACCTGCTAACCTGAAGATAGCTGGTTGTTATGGCCTGGTGGGTAATTTAAGTGTAACTGTAGTTCTAGTCACAGTTGCAGGCAGATACAGTCAGACTGTTACCCAGGAGTGGCTGTTTGGTGGCTTGCCTTAGGTATTGAAAGCTTTGCAGGAAGCTGTGGTGAACTTCAGGCAACTTCCTCTCCCTGTATGAGGCTCTGTGATCCTGTGTGTGCGTCACTGTAGGTTAGGGAGGCTGCAGGCTCCCACTGAGAACAAACGGAGGGCCAGGGGGCTCAGAGTGTCAGGGGGCTGTTCCACCTACAACCCACCAAGGCGAAATAATCCTCTTTAATTACTGTGGATGTATGCATGTGCCAGTGTGTACGTTCTTTGAGGTTTTTTGTGTCTCAGTCTGTGTGAGGCGGTTAGTGTGTATATCTCTGTGTTTACATACGTTGTCGAGACGTTTGAATTTCATTCTTGCCTGGCCCAATTAGCGTGAAATGTCACACGAAGTCCAGCCTGGACTGCTTTGAGAGTGAGCATTCCCTCGTTTGTGGTCTCCTGCTCCTCCTCATCCTCATATTTCCCCTTTTCCATGGGAGCCAAGTGAATCTCCCTGTTGCCGCAGTGCAAATAACACTGAGCCTCTTCAGGGGTGTCTCGTTAACCCAAAATGAAGATATCAGCCACAGGGCTGCTGTCAGGCAGTTGCCACGGGAACAGGCAAGACAAATGGAGCTCTCCTTGGCAGCTTGCTTCATCTGTCTGGCGTGTTCTGAGGGAAAATCAAGGAGCTGGCAGGAGCTTGCTCCTCCATACTCAGGCACTGCTCGACGCATGGCCGCCAGTGTATATTGCAACACAGTGGAAAATATCCCCATTCAGAGAGGGAAACCCAGGAATGTGTGATCACCCCCTGCATCAAACTGGCACCAAATACCTGCCAATCAATCATTAGATTCCACATACACTACCTCCCTTCCTACCCCTGCATACAGTTCTGCTGATGGCCTTTGACCATGAGTGGTCATGCATTTTAGCATCTTTGCTCTGAATGATCAGCACTTCCAAGAATTCTTCATGTGTCTATGGTAACAGTTAAAGCCATATGAGTCATGGCGTCACCACAACTGCATATTCATAAGCAAACTGCCTTTGCCAAAAATGTATAAGGTTCAGCAAAGCAAGTAGAAGGCTTTCAATGCACAGCACAAGGATTCAAATATCTTAGTACTGATAAATGATGGCTGGCGGCGCCCACCGGCAAGGACTGGGAACTTCCCTTATCCATGGCAACACCATTTATCCACAGTGAAGAGCCTGTGGTTTGGGCAGGGACCATTCTGGACAAATACCTACACTCTATGGTGAGGCACGTTTTGTGTAATCTCGGTTTCTATGATAAGGGTGCCGACTCTAGCCTTTGTGCCACCTGCACAAAGGTGTTCCGGCTGCCCGCCTGCTGACTAACGGACAGTACATTATACCCCCGCCCCCCAGACAGATTGCGACCGCCCTTGTCGCCGAAGCCTACAGCCGGCCCTGTAAGGATGGAAATCCTGCTGGTTCTGCGGTTAATTGTCATAGTGATGGTGCTTTTCAGATAGGTGGGTGTGATATAATTTGGGTGAAAGAGAGCATCGGTGAGAAAATTTGTCTGGATGTACCCTCAATCACCTCTCCACGAGATTTGCAATATATAATCAGATGTGGGCGGAGTCTGGTTTCGGAAGTAAATTCCCTATGACAGATAGAACGGGCTTCGGAGACTATCGACTATTTCTTGAAATCTGATTTATAGAATGAGCCGAAACGTTCCTGGATTAGCCTGTGTGGTATAAGGATATAGATCATATATTGCATGTTCTAATTTTTTTTTTTTTAAAGTAATGGATTAATGATTGTAGTTCGACTTGTAGTCCACTTTAACGGACTACATATCCAGTACTGCAACGCACGGGTGGTTCTCGACCAAAAAGATATCATCATTTCGTCTGTCTGGACATTTTTGGCAGAATGGCAGTACTGCCGCTGAAGACGAGCTAACGTTAGCTTGCTAAGTTGAGACTCCCGCCTGCCCGACAAGGTCAGAAACTACGCTACGGTTAACCACATAAAGCAATTCTAGCTAGCTAGCTAACGTTTAAAAGTGTTTAAAAACGGAGCTGTGTGCTACTGCTGGCTAACGTTATATGACAATGTTTGGAGACAATGCTACACTACGGTCGGTTGCTCGTCCGGAGGGAATTATGGGACATTAAGTTTTTAAACAGTGCCAGCGCTGGTATATTCACCAAAAAATACTAATACTCGAAGCTGGTCCAGAAAAAACGACATATTTTGCGAACGAGTTTTATATTGAACAATCCAGGAAATTGATGGTAAGACATAATCACTAGAAATGGTTTAAAAGTAAGTTTTAGTTAATATGAATGGGGAATTTACTTCCGAAACCAGTGCGATGTAGTCACTTGAGTACTCTACACTAACTAGCTAGCTCTTATAGGGCAAACGAGGTGTGTTGACTGACACATCAAAAGCAATGTTAATGTGGCTATGTTTCTTTTGGACAATCCGGAATATTTTACTTGAATTAGCTTTACATTGTACCGTGATGGCCTGGAATTCACTTATTATTATTATTATTCACTATTACAAGCTAGCTAGCCATCAATGGCGTAACATAACTATTGTGACAGATACGCGTTATAATGCTGCATCTTATCTCACATCAATGTTTCAGTGCCAGTGGGCAACGTAATTGCATTGGAATTGACTTGCCATCAAAGATTAGGCTATTTTTTTTCTGAGTAAAATACTAAACTCTAATCCTTCTCTAATTATATTAGAGGGTTATTTCAAAATATTTACTCTCAAATCTAGCTGCAAACAAAGAAAAATTAGAATCTAGTTTGAAGAATTTGTAACTTATGAATGGAAAGTGATCATCACACAGGCTAGGCAGTCATTCCTAATTATGATTATCAATATTCTGCATTTCATTGTGTTGTTTTGTTGTAGCGATTGATGTTGTTTATAAATAAAAACACCTTTATGAATGAATTAACTTGTATTTGAGATTTTTGCTTATTCAAACAAGACATTGTTCAAATGCACAATCGAATGCTTGATTAGTCAAAATGTTTGAGTGTAATATGAATGCAGAATGTTGCAAGGTGAAATCATTTGTTGATGGTTTATTTGGTCAAATAAGCTAGTTTCTGCATGTGATATTTTAGTACATGGTGGACTTTGTTTTCTTAGAATATCATACCAGACCAAGGTAGTTTTTGATTTTTAGACATGCCCTTGTGAAACAAATAGCCTATATTAATACTGTTAGGTGCTGGTGGGGGAAGGACCCAAACGCAGGCAGGAGTAAAAAAAACGAAGTTTAATAAGGGTAAGACAGCAATCCGTGGTAATGCAGGCCGGGTCAAAAAACAGGGAAGGCAGGGCAATGGTACAAAGACAGAGTCCAAAAACAGGGTCACAGAACAGGCAGGGGTCAAAACCGGGAAGGCACAACAAGGCACAAAAAACAGTATCCAAAAATCAGAGTCGCGAGAACACAGGCAGGGGTCGAAACCAGGGAGGCAAACGAGGAACAAAAAAAAAGACAAACCGAAGACAGAAAACAGAATAAAACAACCACAGGTAAAGGACGAGGGATACAAAAAAACTTGGAAACAAATAACTCGGGAAGATACTAGGAGAAGCAGAAAGAAACACAATGGCAAAATATTTTGTAAGGAACTCGCGAAGACAGATTGAAATAACAAGGTTTAAATACACAGAGAGAAGATTACACAAAAGGAATCAGGTGTGAAGAGGAGGGGAAATGGGAGAGTACACAGGTGAGAACAATGAGGGTTAACAGGGACCAATAATACAATAAAGGGGGAAAACGTAAGACACGGACCGGAATACACATAGACACAATGATAACAAACAGCCTGGAGTTAGCAGGTAGACAAGTGCACAGCTCGGAGGGGAAAAACACGAAAGTGGACACACGTGCAGAGAATGCGAAATCAGATAGATACAGGGATAGGATAACGAGGAGGGAAATGACAGCTGCAGGAAGAAACTCAAGATGAATTAGTAATTAGTAATGTTAGTAGCGAACTCTAAAACCCTAATGTTAGTAGGTTTGCTGGTTAGTATTATATACACGTTAGTTTGTTAGCAGGTTAGTATTAAATCTAATCTAACAGTTAGTATGATTAGTACATTAGTATTATATACAAATATAAATAAAGTCAGAAGGAAGAAAACGAGATACAAAATACAGAGGAAACCCGAATGTTCCCAAAATCACCCTAATAGTGCAATGACAAAGACAGGGAGTGGGATCTCAGAAAACATGGAACGTGGACTGACAATTGCAGGGAAAAGAAATCAGGAAAAATAATAATAAAGAATAAACAGACAGACAAATTACCGGATCCTAACAAATACAGTGATAATATAAATTTTTTGTCATTTTTAGTGATATCAAAGCAAAATAGATATATCCAAGTCTTGCATTGCAGTGGCAGACCACGGAAATTGGCAGTACACTGGGTCGCAAAGTGCACAGCTCTTAAAGGGAATGAAAATAGGTAATTTTATTGGCCATGATTGAATTCAGCTGCAACACACCCACTGACAAATATTCAGCCTAATCCAGCCCATTTTCCACCTGTTAGCTGTGCACTCCTCGCCTCTGCTCACAAAAATAACTACATTTAGTAGCCATGCCCATGCGCTGTGCCATTGACTGCGCCTACGTGCCGTTCGCCGGAAATTGAGTCCATTGTGTTTGTGAACGGGAAAATAATATTTTAATGCATAAAAATCTTGTGTAACATGACAAAATGTTAAAAAGTCAAGGGCGGTGAATAGTTTCTGAAAGCCCTGTATTTCCTGCAGGGGAACACAGCATTTGGGTTGAGAGCAAACCATGTTCCACCCTCAGTGCATCAATGGCTTATTGAATCCAGAGGCTTGTTGCAAAAGTAGCATTGTGGCTGCCCTGCGGATCCAAACAGGGCAAAAGTCATCTGCCTTACACACTGCAGTAAATTCATATTAATGTCCCTCTACGAATATGAGGACTCCATTTTTTTTGAACATTTTGCATCCTGTGCTTGTCCCCATAACTGACTGTGAATGAGAAAAATTCCTGTCTTTGGTTACAAGCATCAAGTCTGCCTGAGATTACTATGCCATGTTGTGTTTGTATTCACCACCAACGTAGTGAACCAGCAGTTCTATCCACAATTCTGTAAGCTAATGCTAAGGTTTCTCACTCAGTAGGCCTCATTCATGAAACGTGAGCAGAAGGAATTTAAGTTGTTCGTATTAGCAATTTTGTTTGTATTTTGGCATTCATCAAAGTTTTTGTATCTGGGATTTGTTCATACGTACTAAATTTACACCTGCTCAGGACCACGCGTACCTCATTCGTAAATTCAAAGTGCCACTAAATGTAGCTTCTGAATGTCAATTATGAAATGAATATATATTTTACTTCATGTTAAATTAAATATAGCCTTTGAAATGCACGATGCAAATGTAATAAATTATGATTGGAAAAAGCAAACACTTTAGATTATGCTTATTAATCAATTCTAGGCTATGAACCCATTTAATTAGACCCATAACGTAATTAATTCTCCCCAATTTTGTACAAATTGATAAATTTGAATGTGATGTTAACTATACTAATTAAAACACACATTTAACCAATGAACGAAATCGGCTTTAAACTGATGTAACTTTGCCCCCCAGTGGTAGTCGGGTCCAACCAAATTACAGTATTCATGTTTCTCTGAAATGATAAACTACAGCTTTAAGAAAACTGAAAAATTCTGATGCAGGGTTCTGAACACCTACCTCTTTCAAGTTGCAGTGCAGGGCAATAAAACAGCAGGCTGCTAATAGCCCAAACCATGTTTACAACCTTCATCTTTCCATAGTTACAGAAAATAAAATGCATAAAATGCACCCTTTATACACACTAAGAAAATCGTCTTCTGATATAGGAACAATAATATATATTTTAAACGTTGTACAAATAAGCGTTGTTTTTCTTTGCTTACTGTGCTATGTACAGTACCCGCTGTACTTTCGGTTTAGTAGAAACCTAATTTTATTCTTCAAAATCTCTGGTATAAAAATGTTTTATGAAAAAAATATTCTACCTGGTATTAAGCTACGGTTTTCTGGTTAACCCTGAAGAGTTTATCTTATTACATTTCGCCAGTACAGTCGACATTTCCACAGCGACCACCTATCGTACCTATCGGCTGAAATACATTGCTGTTGTTATATAAAAACACACGTTTTTGTATGTTTAAAAAAAAAAAACATTTAAATACATTAGGCTACTTATGTTATACGTATTTTGTATATAATGTGTGTGACTATTCTGAAATAAATATATTCTGTTGCAAATTACTGAATGATACAGCTTATTCTTCGATTCGAACTTTAAACCATTGATGCACATTGAATTATTTTTTTTAGATATTGACACTTAAATAAGACAAGTAGGCACTAGGTGAAAGTGCCTTTTGTGGGCCACGGTTAGATAGGGTTAAAGTGGCTTACAGGTCTACAGCCAGCGTTGAAATGGTTGATCCTGCACTGTTAGAGGAGTTGGTGTACGGCGTCCTTTGGAGAGAACGCATCGTTAGGGACAGCTGAGAATGATGAATGGCTGGTTAGTCGTTGACTACCTAGACCAGCCATCCCTGAGCCGCATACTACCTACCTCGTGTGCTCCACAGCATTATCCAGCTAATGCCAGCGTACATGTAGTTCTCCAACAGGTGGAGGTAAAGCAGAGTTTTTATGAAATTGCCAACCTGCCCAGTGTCATCAGTGCCATAGACTGCACACACACGCATCAAGGCTCCATCTGATGATGCGTTTGTGTATATGAATAGAAAGGGCTATCACTCCATCAACATGCAGCTCATATGTGATACGAAATATGTGTTGCTCAATGTGGTGCCCCGTGGACTGATGGGACCTACGAAAGCTTCATTCTGCGGTGCAGTTCAGTCGGCACTCGTTTGGAGAATGGTGCTGTGAGAGATGGCTGGCTTAGTGGTAAGAATATAATTGTCAAATTGCTTATCCTTAGCCACCTCCTGTAGCTGTGGTGCTTTTGTGCGCAGCTATGCGTTTCTTCGCCTCCAATTTATTGTTGATCCATTTTTTTAAACTACTTTAACAGTTTGTGTGATGGGTGATCCTCCATTGACAGCACATTATCTCCCGCAAGGCCTTTTTACTTTACCAGTTCCTTAGACACTGGTACTGACAATACTAAATTTATTTTCTCTTTACAGAACATATGATAATAAAACTTTCATTGTCAGAATAATAATTTCTTTTTTTATAATTTATAAATTATAAATGGTACATTTATAATAATTTTTCTGGGCCATTTTGAATTTGTATGCACCTGTAAATGGAATTTGCAGCTTCCATATATGGCAATTCATGGGCATGGATTTATGCTCATCGCAAAATAAAGTGCACGCGCCTGTCATCTACGATGAATCGGAATGTATGAATATACGCACGTGAATATGAACAAATTGGTCTTTCTGTACAGTGTGTTGAATCCGGAGTAAATCTTTTTGTACAAACTAGTTTTGTACGCAAATGTACACACGTATTTAGGAATGTTTGATGAATAATAATAATAATGATAATAATAAATTTTATTTGGAATGTGCCTTTCAAGAAACCCAAGGACACAGTACAACAGATTAATAACAGGATTAAAAGCAATTAATTTTAAAAGTATGCATAGGGGCTGGGGATAGTACAGTTAAAAATAATTGGGGGGGGGCGGGGGCAGTGTTCCTAAGCCCATGATGCATTCTGTGACTGCTTCTGATGCCATGTCTGTGTATGTTTGTTTCTTTCTTTCCAGCTCACTGTGTTGTCTTTGTGGGGCTGCAGCAGGTTTTTATTCGGCTGATTTACGTGAGCTGTCGGTGAAAAGACCGCTGTGGGAGGAAACCCATAAAGTCTCCATCTTCAGCTCTCCCCGTCTGGGAGGGATTAGTGGGGGTGAAAGAGCAGGGCCGGGAGGTGGGAGGCGTTCGGCGCTTCATGCTTCACCGAAGCCGCAGCTGCTGCGTATGCGTGTACTGCTGTAGCTCTACGTGTACCGTGCGTTTACGGTGTGTATACTCTGCGTACAGCAGATGGACACCCATCAAACACATCCTAGAGTTCAACAGGGTACCTTTCACTCATTTTTCCAAGAAAGCAATGAGGTGATTGTACTTCTGCCTATATATGTCTGGGGAAAAGGGCGAGTGCATGCGAGTAAGTGAATGAGAGCCAGTGTGAGCATTGGACAGAAAGCGTGTGTGCATGTGTATCTGTGAACATTGGATTTTGTCTGCCTGTTCCCCTATCTGCTTCTCCCTCCGTTTCAGATGCATCACTGGAGAAGGGTAAACCTTCAGAGGAAATGGGAAAGCTGCTTATTGATGAATGGGCCAGAACAAATCAATATGCATTTATATTTTTATGAATGCGTGCAGGTGCTGTTCTGCTATATCTACTATATGAACGTTAATGTCCTTTATCCTCAGCCTATCAGTTATAACTGTAAAAAAGTTGAGAATACTCAAAATGTCAAGGCAACTTCACTCAATTTTTTTAGTTTTGACTGAGCTTAATTTAATTTTAATTTAGTTATTCCAACTAACTAACATTCATTAGTTCTTTTTCAGAAAAAAAACAATGAAATGTGTTTTATTAACTAGATGCCATAACTTTTAAAAATCTAAGTTAAGCTCAGAACTCAAAAATTTTGTGAAGTAAGTTGCCTTGAGGGTTCAACTTTTTTTTTTTTTTGTACCATACCAGCAAGTTGAAAAGTGTTGTGAATTTTTGGCACCAAGTCCTGCGGCGTTTGAAGGTCCATTTTTATGCCTTGAAATCCTGAAAACTAAGCAAGCAGGGGCATTGGGTCACATCCTACTGAATGCAGATAGGGCACGGTTTATGAGGCAAGAGTGCAGCATTTTGGAGGCCAATGTATATCAACAACACAGGGAGAGGATATAAAGGCACTGATGAGGGAGAGAGATGCAGCATGTTCATGTGTCTCTCCTTAATGGCTGTGTGGGATTATCAAGGAGGGGGTTGGTCATACTTTCCAATGAAAACTGCCATGATTGTGATGGTTGTGGACACTGACCACCGAAGACTTGTTCTGCCAGCTGTACTTGGAAGCTCCTGCTGACAAACCAAACACTGTGGTAGCCACCAAGGGTGTAGAGTAGTGCTGTAATGGTACCAGTTATTGTATACAGTTTAAACTAAACCCTGGAAATTAATTGGAAATGGGGTTTTATAATTAAGAATGTAGAACAAGTGGGACAAAGACTTAACAGCAATGTTGCACCACTGCTCAAATCACAATTTGGTTGATCTTATTCTTTGCCACTGGGCTCCCCTCTCCATCAAGCAAAGCACACACGGGTGTCTAAAGCTGTTGTGGACAGGGTCCACAGCCAGTGCAGATACAGTGCATATCAGTGTGCTTGGCACACACTGAACTGCAGATCATGAAAGCCCCAAATTGCACAAGAACAAACACAACCTACAATCCATTCAGAGTGGTGTAGTACATTGTCTGGGGATACAATGACCCGGAAATGCAATGGGTTCTGCCCCTTATAGAAATTATTGTCATGAGAATGATGTGTTTCAGTGAGAATGTTGTATGAAGAGAGATGTTACAGTGGAGGTGTGTCATACCTTAACATTTACAGGCAGCATACGTATCACCACTCACTTCAGTGAAGATGGCTGGCCTACACTGGTGCTCAGTGGCAAATTAAAGGGGAATTCCACCCAAAAATAACATTAACCTTATTGAACAGATCAAGGCGCAACTAATTAAGTCTTTCTTTGTGGCTGGCAAAAAAAAAAATCTATACTGAGTTATTTGAATATAAAGTTGAAAATTCACTTGAGGTATATGTCAAAATGGCCTATACCTCTAACACTTCCTAGTTTTTGAAAGACTACAGTGTAGCTCCTCCGCTATTCCCGGAATCCCTGTAGCCTACATCTTCCTCTACTTTATTGAATCACCCAGTAAGGAACCATGTCAACCTACATTAGGCTACATTATGATCCATGACCATTAGACTAACATTAGCTAGCTGACCATAATTTAACAGTTTCACTCTGAGCAATCGATTACAGAAGCAATGTATTTTTTCTGGTCTATTGCGTTAGCTGTTGTTAGCAATGGGGTTCTTGGCATCAAACAAATTGGTTTTAAAATGTTTGCCATGGAGTAGGCTATAGTAGGCTAGCTAACCTTGCATTCGTTAATGGAAGAAGGTTGGATATCGTGGTGATAAATGCGTTGTTTCCATGTTTTTACTGACCTCAGAGCATTCGAGTTGAACTGGGAAAGTTTTGGCTTTGCTAGCAAACATAGCTAAAACGACTAACAAGTAGTATACAACGATGACGTTTTAACTTTTAATTGTATACGTTTAATAATCTGTATCGGCATGTTGGTCGATACAAAAGCATTCCATACTGAAAAACGGGAGATCGGGGTTGATTTTCCGACATGGAACCGGGTTGCGTATCCTAGCAAGTGTTACAGACTTCTGGCTAGGTTGGCTAATGTTTTCACGATACCAAACGATAAATGAAGGGCCGTATTTCCCCCGTTTTTCTGGAGACTGAGCTAATGATGGTGGTATTTTCTCAGTATAACTGTTACATTGGGGCGGCAGTGTAGTATAATGGTTAAGGTACTGGCCTTGTAACCGAAAGGTTGCAAGTTCGATTCCCATGTAGGACACTGCCGTCGTACCCTTGAGAAAGGTACTTAACCTGAATCGCTTCAGTATATATCCAGCTGTATAAATGGATAATATGTATAAAAATAATAATAATAATTAATTAAAAATTAAAAAAAATTAAAAAAAGATGCAAAAACGTTGTGTAAGTCGCTCTGGAGCGTCTGCTAAATACCTGTAATGTAATGTACATTAGTGGCTAACTTTCCAGCGAGTTACGTGGCCTCTCTCATCTCTAACTTAGAAACGCTGCAGACAGGCAGGCACTACACTAGCAGTAAAATACCCAGCCCCTTGGCCTCCGCTTCTGTAACGTCATTCAGTGGGCATGGCAACCTGTTGTCTTAACTGCAAGCTTTGTGGCTGTTGTAGTTAATTCTATGACAAGTACCTGGTACATGCACAGTAGTTAGGGGCTCTGCTCTGGCTGAGATCTCATTTTAATCAGGAGAGCTACTTTTCTACAAAGCAAACATAATTTTTGGGTGGAATTCCCCTTTAAATGACACCGAATGATCTACTCTTGGCCCATAGAGAAATGGTTTTTCGAGATCGGTGTGGAGGAACTTGACTTGCGGCTGAATGGAAGCAAATCCCCTCAGCAATTGCCAAACATCTAGTGGAAAGTCTTCCCAGAGGAGTGGAGGCTGCTATAGCAGCAAGGGGCGGATCAATTCCATATCAATGCCCATGATTTTGGAATGAGATGTAGGATGAGCAGGTGTCCATATACTTTTGGCCATGTAGTGTGCACAGAATGATGCCCAAGGCAGTCCCTTGACTAACTTAGATTTTTTGCCGTAGAGATCACATCTGTATCACAAATGCATCAAAAGTTACTACTCTCCCTCCGTTTGTCTGTTTGTTTGGGGGTGGGGAGCTACAGCCGAGAATACTTCCAGGATTTTTAAACCAAACAGTCAATTGAAGACAAGGTGATTGAGCTTCGGAGGTTCAGAGCTGCGGCTTCTGACATGTGTGTCACACATAATGACACACTGCCTTTTTCATTCTATAAAGCCCACTGTTCTAACAACACCTTGCTTCATGTTAGCACAGACAGGGTTCACACCAGGTAAAGACAGCGTTTTCAAAATGCAGCCCTCAGACCAACGTGACGGCCTTATTTTCAAAACCCAAGCTTTTGAAAGGGAAAGTAAGCCTGGCTGCTAACTGCTGGCACCCAAAGTACTAGAGTCCTTCTCAAAGGCTGACAGCCTCTAACTGCATCTCACACAGCCACCTCTCCTCCCCCATTTACGACAGCTGCCCGGGCCAGGACAACCTCTCAGCTGCTTTTAAATTGGGATCAATACCACAAGCACCGACGTGACTGCCTCTGGGGTCTGGGGGCTATCGACACCACAGTCCGAGTCCCAGCTGTGGATCCTCTCTCTTCTGACATCAATACGAGGGGATCAGGCTTCACTCGTCAAGACTGAACTGTTGGATCCTCTTCACTTCTAAGTGGCCATCATCCTGCAGCAAGCCATTGGATGACAGCTAGTCGAGTCAGAGAGCAAATGTGCACATTACAGTTGGAACAGAAATATTCAAATGATTTCAGCTGTATGACTTGTCCAAAGTGACGGCTAAAATAATTTCTCCATTCTCAGCAGAGTATAGCCTGCCAGCGTTATAAAGACTTTTCATAGATGGACACTTGAACAGCAGGTGATACTTAACATAACTTCCCATAAAAAGTGAAAAAAATCTATCTAGCTATGATGACCTGCATTGAAAGGCTGGAAGCAGTCTGCCACTCTCAAGCATATGGAGTTGGTAACAATTTCTGAAATAAATGTCAAGTACCTTAATAACAACTTAGATTTTTTTAACACATAAATTAGATTATTGACAATGTGAATATACACATTGTGGATGTTTTACCTGGTTTTAGGCAGAAAGTAAAATTAAAGACTGCAAGACCTTTCGCAATGCACTGTGGACATTGCATTGCTAAAGTGCCTATGCGCTATCGCATACAGCACAATGGACATAAAGTCAGATAAGACCAATAAGCTGGAATCTCTGGGAGACCTTTGCAGGACGTTAACCTGACCGGACCAGTCAAACTGAGAGGCCAAATCCAACCTCCAATTTGTTCAATAAATCCAACGTTCAATTTAAATAAATAAACAAACCAGCAAACATAGGAAACTATTTCAGGATTTCCAGTGGATAAGGGAATTTCTCTGCACAAATGGAGGCTCCATCGAAATGCGCGCGCGCGCACACACACACACACACACACACACACACACACACACACACACACACACACACACACACACACACACACACACACACACACACACACACACACACACACACACACACACACACACACACACACACACACACACACACACACAGAAATGCATAGACACAGAGTACCTCTTGTCATCTTATGTTTTATGTCCTCGTTAACTCTCGCCAGCATCGCAGGAATGTGGCCCCTGTGGGATCAGTGGAAGGCACGTTCCCCAGGAAAAGTGGAAATGCTTCTCAGGTTACCAGGGAAGTCAGAGACCCTTCTTGGCGTGCATCCACTTCTAAAATGCTTCCGCGGGTGTCCTGGAGGCTGTTCTGTCAGCTCCTTATCAGCTGGTCGAGCTTGCAGACAGCCAGGTCCTGTAGCCTGAACTGCTCTTCCCACTTGACAGTGCAAGGCAAACTTCTCCAGCAAAAAGGAACTACACACCGCTGTGGAAGGACAGCCTGCTGGCTTTTCCTCGTATTTGTGATGAGAGCGTACGGATGCCTGGAGCACAGGGGGATACAGGAAGGAGAGGGGGAGCGGAGGAAGGACTAGGGCTACACAATTTAACCCCTGATCTGCCTCGCGCTGCTCATATGCAACCTTCGTTTCGGCTGGTCCGCGTGACGAAATGCGGGCTGTTGAACTGCCGCGTCAGGCCTTGCCGCCTCGCCCCCATGTACGCTGTCGCACGGACGGATGGACGGACGCACACGCACAAACACAAAATTAGACGAGTCAATACCATACAGATGAGACTGATTAAAGCAGGAGACCAATGTGCACACACAGCGACACCGCCCTCCAAGTTCTTTCCCTCCCACATCTCTTTTCCTCATTTCATCTCTCTCCTCCCCTCTGCTTTTAATTACGGAAACATTTCATTGGCACAGCTCTGAACTGTATAAATAACCTTTCTCTTTGCTCTTTCTCCATGGAACCTTGCATTAGGCTTGTCTTCAATGTTTTTTCTCTGGATGCTGGAGCGGCATCACATCAGCAGCCCCCATCCCCCATAGACCCACAGAGCGACGCCCACCTGCCAACTTCCCTCCCTCACCCAAATCACCTGCCAGACATGCATAAGTCGGCACCCAAAATCTATAAACTGCTAGTCATCAAACACCCTTTGACACAGTGAATCGGATTTTAATGCAAATCTATTGCCTTCCAGCTGTTAAGGGGGGTCTCTAATCTCGACTTTGTATTCTTAAAGAGTGACCCTCTTCCAATCTCCCCCCACTCCTCTCTCCCCAATTGCCTGTAATTGAGAGGGGACATATATAAAACCAATGTATGCTGTTTCAAAATCTATGCTATGATTAAATATGAATGTGAACACATTTTGTTAAAGGTCAGGGTATTTTTTTTCAAATCAATATGAATGTATTCAAATGCACCACAGTGCACAAGCTATGCATATTCATATCCTGATGCATTGAGTTAACTTTATTGGGGGAGTGGGGTTAATGCTTTTAAAATAGAGATATTTGTGAGGGAAGACGGATATATAGAGGTTTGAGATGGTCTTGAAGGACAATGACTGACATAATGGAATATGCAGACAGATGTGTGGCCTTGGGCAAAGTATTAAACCTAATTAAAAAGTTCTTCCATGATTAGGGGCATCTACAATAAATTTGCATGATTAGTTGTGATGATCTCACCGTTACAGGATCTCCACCCCTGCTCCACACACACACACATACACTCCTACTGCCCCCAGCTAAGAATGACCACTTCCTCTTCCCAGAAACAGGCATGCCATCTGTCACTCGGCTGACCACTGACAAACACTCCACCCTAGTCGCTTAGCCACTCGAAAAAAATTGCCTATTCGCTGCCAACTAAACTGCCAGCACAGTCCTTCCTAACTACATCACCACTCACACGTACATTATCCTGCCCCCTCATAACCACAATAACACATCACCGTCACACATTCCTCACAGTTGTGACACTCATCCCATCCATTTTACACTGGTAAAATCCAGCCTGCCCACCTTCATTCAGCATGCACTCTGCATCATCACTGATCCACAACCATTACTTTGCATTGACTCTCATCCAGAGTAACTTTTTACAACAACCCATTTAAATAGTTGGAATTTACTATTTACAGAACTAATTCAGGACAAGAACCTTGCTCAAGGGTACAAAGGCAGCTAAGAAATGAACGCACAATTTTTGAGGTACAAGCCCAGTTCCCAAACCATTATACTGCACAGCCACCCCTCATAAGACCACAATGGCATTTAGCCATTTAAAAAATGAAATAAATCAATAAATAAAATCACTGAACAGCTCATGATAAGCCCTGTCAAGATGGAGACACACACATGCCCTCTCTACCCAAGATTCTTCTTCAGTCAAAACTATTCCAATACCTTAATCTGACTTCTTTGTCCACAGGAATACTTTCCTAAACCGATTTTGACACTGAAAATAGGCTCTAATTTGTTAACAACTTCATACCCATGGCATAAAATATTAATATAGGTTCTCTTGAGCTGATTTGTAGAACATGCTTGTGTGTGATTGAGAGACATTTCACAAAACAGGAAGAAAAACGTCAGATGTCTGAAGTAGGGTAATTTCTTTTTTTACATGATAGGTTTCTGGAACTGTACGACAGCAACCAACATTCAAAAGAATGAGTATGCATGACAGCAAATGAAGTCTTCTAGAACACTTTCTTCATGACTGAAGCAGCACCCTTTTAAAAACAAGGCCTCTTGTTACGGTTCCGAGTATGAACTGGACTAAAATGCACGACTCAAACACAGGAAGTTCAAATACTCCAATATTTTATTGCTTCGACCAGAATTCCTCCTGAAGCATAGGGAGAACAAGAATAGTCAGTTACGGTTCCTAGTAGGAACTGGACTCAATGCACGACACACAACACTGGGAGTAACTAGCTCCAATAAATAATTGCTTTGACCAGAATCCCTCCTGAAGCATAGGGAGAACATTTAGAGATACTGCAGAGGCTTTTCTAAGGCCTTTTTTACCGGAACTCGTGAGTAGGTGTGGTCATATGACGATGGTGCCACGTAGTCATATTATGAATATTCATACAGTCGAGTGAAAGGGTGTGTCTTGGTGAACTGACTCAGGCCCCCACTGACCTCAGCCCCCTTCCTGCTCTCTCCTCACCTAAACAAACAACAAAATGACAAGCGACAAGAGTGACAGCAGTACTGCAGGGAGTTTTGAGGTGGAGGATTCATTCGTGATGGAAGACTCTTCCTTGCAAAGATGTTGCTTGGGAAATACAGCCGTATTCATTCGAGTCACTGGCAGCAGCAGCCGCTGTATTAGTTGAGCGACGTCTTCGCGATCGAGGAGAGGACTGGGGATGTAACCGAATGGTAGAGCTAACGTTACCTAGCTAAGTTAGCTTGTTTGTCTGCCTAAAGTAACGTTACTATTAAACACATTCAAATACACAGCAAAACCCAGTCAAACAGTAACGTTAGTATATTGAACATGGCTGGTTGCAGCGTCCAGCTCCACTTGGTCCGGAGAGAATTGTTATAATTTATTAGCTAACATTCATAAATGATAGTGATAACTAGCTATCTAGCTAAGTTACCAGTTCTCTGGACCAAACAGGGCTAAACTCACACACAATAGACTGCTTTGCATTACCTAATTTATCAATACATTCCATCTCTCGGCAGATTATGAAAGCTAACACTCAGAGCCGGTGGCGTTACACCGAGGAACAATACATCGTCATCTGACTCCTTGGCATAATGCAGGCAAGTTAGCTAAAGAGACCAAAGTAAGACGTTGTAGATGAATAACTCTATGGCTACGTTCACACTGCAGGTAAAAAGTGGCCCAGATCCGATTTTTTCCTCAAATGTGACAGATCAGATTTGAAGTGTGAACAGCGAAAATCACATTGAATCTGACATTTACAATTCTCATTTGGGCCACTCTTGAATGTGGTATTAGATGCCGATACATAACCGATTGTGTCAAAGTGACTGCAGTCTGTCAGATCGGATTTAATGTGACTTTTTGCGTCATTTTTGATGCACCTAGCAGGGCATTAGAACGTTAGCGCACGGGCTAGTTAACTCATTATTGTACAAGGTAGGTTATCAACAGATTCACATTACATTATCATGTGTTGTCACACGGCTGGAACGCTGAATTGACCAATCTGCATCCCGGAACTATCCGTTTTATAAATGTATATCGACTAGTCTCACTAGCCAAACGGCCGAGCGCTCCATTTTCTTAACTCGCCCGTCCTCGCCCAGGCGAGTGAGCGAGGTTAATTTCATGCCTTGCTTGAGTTTCACTTAAACCGCCCATGTCACGGTCCCCCCATTCCTGGCTCCGATCTCGCATTCACAAGTCACTCTGTACAGTAGCAGCCATGGCAGCACAAAAAGCTAGTAAAAACCTTGGATTTTTTCCCGTCTCTGCTTTTATACCACGTGCCCAGCCGAGACCACCCCTAGGACCACCTAAACTCCACCCATTTTTATGTTAAGGATCTCATGACGTCACAAATCCCCGGAAACCAGCGTTTTGGTAAGCCTTCACAAAAACTCATATAAAACTATTTTGACTAAACATGAGATTTTCAGACATAGACAGTTGTGTATGATTATAATCTAACCTAAAACATCGGTTTTGAACGGGAAAAGTCGGTTTTTGACTGCAGTATCACTTTAAAGACAAACAGTCCGGGTGGTGGGTACAGCAGGGGATGAGCGGAAGCGGGAGAGGCCAGGGGCTGGTGGTGGTGACAGGAATCCGGGCAGGCTGAGCAGAGGAGGAGCGGGGAGCGGGGAGCAGGGCAGAGCGGAGTGGCAGGAACAATTGCAGGTTAGCAGAGCGGGGCCCCGGCTGGACGTGCACACAGCAGTTGGTTTGGCAGGAACAGCAGCACAAGCAGGGAATACGAACAACTGCAGGTTGGTAGACTCAGAGCAGACAAAAGTTAGTACAGCAAGGCAGGACAGACTGAACAGCGAGAAGCGCCGTTCCTGGCGAGAGCTTGATCAAAACTGGACAGAGCTGAAAAAGGCAAGTTAACACCTGAATGCAAGACAAGGCTTCTAAAGTTAGCAAGACAGGACTAGATACAATGTATCCACGAGACAAGACCAGAGGTTTTCACAAGGAGAATTAACGAACTGGCACAGGACAAAGAACACCGGGTGACTAAATACAAACATTAACAAGTATCAATTAGGTACCACGTGCAAATGTATGCGTGAGTGATTAACGGAGCAGAGAGTGTGGAATGCATGCGGAAGGGAGGAAAGGGATAGGCGGATGACGAGTAGTGGAATAGAGTGACACGAAAGGGAAAAACCACGCCAAACCTGGAGCACGAGGGAAACCAACTAGGAAGAGACAAGCATGATACGAAGGGAAACAGGTAAAACACGGGACACAAGAGGACGGGAGTGAGAACATCACACCTCTTTTCTCAAATTCAATATCATCATGTGGCCTCAACCCCATCACATGGCCAAGTTCATATAACGGTCTTGTTAATAAAAAGTATTTTAAACTGGATCCCTATTAACCATTTCAATTTCCATCAAAATCAGAATAAACTTGAATCAGAACAAGGACCAATTTCAAGGTTGCCAACAAAATTGTTAACATTTTAGCTTCTGTTTCCCAAGTATACACCCACGTTCATGATATATAAACAAAATATTTATTCAAATACCCGCTATCGAGCAAAAATATATGCAGCTAAACTTTTGCCGGGAGAGACAAAGGGCAGGCTGTTCCACCAGGAAGCTTTTCTGTCCTCTCTGGTCAAGAGTCTAGGGCAAACATAGATACTCACCAGCCAGATTTGCAATTCCCACATCTTAGGAGTACCTCAGGATTTGGAGTAGCCCCAGAGGGGTGCCATGGGGTACACTTGTCACTGCTGTGAACCGGTCTTCCCAGTTTAAATGAGCTGCTGGCTGAGGTCAGTATGCTCCAGGGTGAACAGATGGTTATACAGAACAGCCTTAGCATAGGGAGCCAAACTAGTCTGAGAGATAAACTCAAACAAGGCAAACAACACTCCATGTTGTGTCTGCATGTAAAAATAAATTATAATTCCCACTTGAAAATAATGCAAAAGTGAGCATATCAGTCAAAACAGCTGATTTGTAGTAAAATATGATTACTTTATGATTTACAGCACTGCACAATTTAGCCATTTTAGATAGATTTGGAGATGCTAAAGAATAAGGAGGATATAGTTTACACTGTTTTTGTCATATATCTTTAGTATTTCTGCTTATACCATGGTATGGGTGAATACTCGATTCTGATTGGTCAATGACTGGTCGTTATTCTGTATAACCGGTCAGTCATCCGGGTCACAAGTTTAATCACAGTTCTAAATTAATGCGCTGCCTGCCTGGCCAGCTAGTACTACGTAACCTGGGAATGGCAAACATGCTGCAAATAGTGGGCTAACTTTGGCTAGCTACGATAAACTTTTGTCATTGTTTTTAAGATAATGCAAATGCAATACGTGGCGAGGTAACTATATAGCTAGCCATAGTTAGCAAAGCGCATGGTGTTTATGTGCAATGCGTAGCCTAATCTTTTTTTTTTTTTTTTACTGCGAGCCATAAATCCTTCTCTAAGGTAGAAGTTAACGTTGCCGTAGCAACAGCATACATCTGATTTATAAAAATCAGTAAACAACATTAATCTACAGATTTAAAAAAGTTTGTATTCGGCAGATATCTTAGTTACAACTACTTCAATCTAGCAAAACATTTTTGTGGTTAGAAGTGCAGTATTTATTCAGTTGGAAATACGAATTTATCATAGTAGGAATTTGCATGTAAATTGACGTTGACAACACGCTGACTGCTTGTGAATGCAAGCTAGGCTACTTCACAAAGCATGTTAATCTGTAGCCTATAGGCTATATGTAGAAAACTTTTTATCCAGCGAAAATTCCTCGATAAGTTACATCTAACCAACCAACTGAATAAATACTGCACTTCTTTTATTTTTTTATTTTTAATTTTTATTTGTTTCTGATTTTTTCCCATTTTTCTCCCAATTTAGTAGCCAATTGAACCCCTATTCTAATTCAATTCCCCCCCATGTAGCAACCGCTAAAGAACCACCGCTACACAACCCTGTCAGCCGGTAGTAGGAAGGAGGATGCCATGTCCTCTACAGGGCGCGACTCCTCGAGCTCCTTGACCGTGATTCCAGCTCGGCCAGGGCCGCTATGCGTGCAGCTTATTCTCTCCGAGCCCCTCCCCCCACCCGGAAGCAGCCGCCAATTGCTGCTCCCACAGGGCGCCGGCCATGCTCGGATCTGGCAGGACCGGGGCGCGAACCCCGATCCTCGGAGCACAACTGCACCGACTGAAAGTCGGTGCTCTTACCGTTGTACCACCGCAGCGCCCTAATAAATACTGCACTTCTAACCACAAAAATGTTTTGCTAGATTGAAGTAGTTATAACTAAGATATCTGCCGAATACAAACCTTTTTAAATCTGTAGATTAATGTTGTTTACTGATTTTTATAAATCAGATGTATGCTGTTGCTACGGCAACGTTAACTTCTACCTTAGAGACGGATTTATGGCTCGCAGTTAAAAAAAAAAAAAAAAAGATTAGGCTACGCATTGCACATAAACACCATGCGCTTTGCTAACTATGGCTACCTATATAGTTACCTCGCCACGTATTGCATTTGCATTATCTTAACCTCTTAATACCAAACGCCCCCTAGCGGTAACGCGGGCATTACGGAAATTATTAAATGATACATTTCATTAATTTAATAATATATAATAAACTGCTCACCTCAATATTTTGATTAAATATCCTTAAGATATATCCATTCCTTCTGGGAAAGTGGTTTTTAAGCCCAAAACGTCGGGATAAAACTTTGTAAATAACGTTGGAAACTCGGACCTAATTCTCAAACATGTATTGCAGCTTGATGTCACACCATAAACAATGTGCTGGTAAACTGTTCTGCTTAATTGTATTTCACAAAACTTTGGTTTGAAAAATCATTATACCTTTAGGCTTCAAGAAAAAATACTTTAAAACTTTCATACGGCTGTACATTATTTTTTTCCAATTTTAAACCGACTTGTGCTTTTTTGCACTTGATTACGACTCGTTCGGCTGTGTTCACTTTGGCGTTGTGAAACTCAGCCAGTTTCTGGAGTACCAATCCCATGGCTTAGTATATGTTAGCCAGAGTTGTTTTGAACTTGCTTGCAGAGATTTATGCAAAACCGTCGTCAATTGGGTGTATTTCTTTGACTGATAGCACAATAGGCCTATCTGAAGTGGGAAAAACCGTCTTCCACCCGCCTCCACTCTGAGTATTATTTGCTTTCCATTGGGTTTTAAAACTGTCTGTCAAATATTCCAGGCAATAGCCAAGACTCTTATCTTTGAAACAAGCCCTCATTCAACACAATAGCCGTCGTAAAAAAAGGAAATCCTGCCCTGCGTATAAGGAAGTGCCAACCCACGCGTAATTATCGAACCAAGATGGCGCAGTGTTTTTACCTTGTAGCGTAGCTCGCTACATTCCGTTTAGCAAAGCACAATTAATTAGGTAAGGCCCGTAGTTACATTTTTTTACTTTAGAGTATTTTTGAGACAGTTTTTGTGTAGTTATGTCGAGATTTTTGAGGCGTTTATCTGTGCACCAAGTGCTAGACGAACTGGATAAGCCAGAAGATGTTTTTGCCGAGGGAGACTCATCCTGTCTCAGTGACGCTGAATCCACTGATGACCGAGATGATGTTGCTGACATGTAAGTTGTTTTATCATACTAACAGTGTTATGCTATAAACGCATTGAATTTCGCCATGGCAGGTAACGTCGTTAGGGCTGGTGGTATTACCGATTTTTCGATATACCAGTGTGAATTCACGCAATGCCATGCGGGTTCGTAATTACATTGTCAACTGTATTTTATTGTTTTTCATACAATTAATATTACAAATTGCACATTCCAACGGTATGATAAATAATTTATGAAGTAAACTTAGGGTGTATTGTCTGTGTTGACAAACTCGCACGTGTTACGTGGCGTTGCCAACAACACAGATGTTTGTGGAAACGGTAAGTTTGGTGTAAGCATCGAAGGAAATGTGCAATTTAGCTGCAATGCGTGAATCCCTGTGTTTCTTCTGTGAAGCTAACTAACCTTATATACTTATGCATAAAATCGGTCCCTCTCAGCTAAATTAATATAGATAGTATTACCTTTACAGTGGCAAGCTAGCAAGCAAAATTACAGGTAACAAGCAGCTAGCTATCTATTTGTGTCTGAGATGAGCTACTAAATCGATTTTTTTGAGTGTGAAATGGCTTCTGGAAGTGTTTAGTAAAGTCATTGTTCCACATGAGTAAATTGTTCTGTATGCAGTACAGAAGGCTGTGCAGGTAAACAAAATGGCAATTTATGCATGGTATGAGGGAGAGAACATGATAACATGAGGGAGTACTTGTTTATTATTATTATTGTTGATTGTTGTTGTATAAGGGGGACTATTGGGTATATCAACATGGTGGACAATTCCATGGACAGGGTTAGTGGGGTTTGTAATGATGCAGATTGCTCTCCTGAGGGAATGTGTAGTCTAAATGGCTTCTGTATGAATGGTTAAATAATCTCTCCTCACCCTCCACCCCCATGTTTTGATCCTTTGCCTTTTTTTGTTTTTAGTTCATTTTTTTTAGCTTTTTGGACCCTGCCATTTTGTACTTTCTTTGTGTAAATACGGTAACTTCAGCAATTAGAGGGCAAGGATCTTTTTATTTGTTACAGCAGGGGTGTTTTTATTTTTTATCTAGGAAACTGGTGGACTTTTGATTTTTTATCCACTGCACTTTTAGTAGTACACCTTAGTGCACTTGTATATAGTTGATATATGTTTGTCATGTATAAAGTTTTGCCTCCTAAAACCCAACTCCAACGTCCCTGTCATAGGAGGTGGCAACAGAATAAAGGAGAGGACTGGCAAGCAGTAATGTGTAGGGAAGTTTCATACTATTCCCATTATTCATTTGAAAACCTGTTTGCACATTCCTGGACTCATTTCTGGCTAATGGGGCTCTGGTGAAATACACAAGATACACTGTGCTGCTACATGGGTTTTGACAGCTTTTTGTAACCTAGTTGTGTAATATGAAGAGCACCAAGAACACGTCTAAAAATGAACTTTTATTGCCAATATTGACAAATTATCTCATTTTATTGTAAAAACCTAAAAAATAAATCATATTGAGACCTTTCTGGAACATTGCCATTTTTGGCACATTTGGCACCATTTGGATAACGAAAAAGGTTCTGAAAAAAACCCTGTAAAATTTGAATGGTTTGAGATATTGACACCAGATTGTTACCAGAGGTAGGCAGCATATTGATGAATCAGATAGAGGAGTCATTTCCTCCATAGCATTTGTAGCTCCCCAGGTAAAAATTCTTAAACTTGAATGTAGGTACCCGTTTTTTAGTTTTTTTATATTTTCTGTACATAAATTGTTGTAGTTAGATTGTAGTTGGATTTCTATGAGTTCTCACTGCTTAGTCGCAATACTGCAGGTGTCTGCTTTAATAAAAGCCATGAACCATATTTGTACCATTTATAGTTTTTGAGATAACCACCTTTGTTTGTCACTAGTGAAAACAGGCAAAAATTGGCCTATTTTGCCCTCGGTAGGAAGAGGTTAAAAACAATGACAAAAGTTTATCGTAGCTAGCCAAAGTTAGCCCACTATTTGCAGCATACCTAGGAGGCGAAGTAGCCGTCTGCCATAGGCTACAGTAACGTTAGTCACTGAGGAAAATAAAGTAGGTAGGCTACATTCGTTTACTTTATTAATTCACTTTATTTATTCCACTTATTTTCTAGAACATCTTGGACTCTGAATTGACCGGTCATGTTTGCCATTCCCAGGTTACATAGTACTAGCTGGCCAGGCAGGCAGCGCATTAATTTAGAACTGTGATTAAACTTGTGACCCGGATGACTGACCGGTTATACAGAATAACGACCAGTCATTGACCAATCAGAATCGAGTATTCACCCATACCATGGTATAAGACCAAATATGAAATATAATACTTTAAAAATACACTAAAGCAAAGGGTATGAATAATTATGCACATGAAATTTCAGTTTTAGATTTTTAATACATTTGCAAAAATTTCTAAAAACATGTTTTCACTTTGTCATTATGGGTTATTGAGTGTAGATTGATGGGCAAAAATGGCAATTTTATCCATTTAAAATTAAATCTACAACACAATAAAGTGTGCAATAAGTGAAGGGGTTGAATAAGTTTGAGTGCAACTGTACATTTGTAAATGAGTGAATTAACGAGGGGGAAAAAGACATGAAAATTTTTTTACCAACAATGAGGCAGGAACCTAATGAACCAACAAGCACAAGAGAGCATAAATTGTGTCGTTAAAAAAACACCTTCATAATATCATGCTTTTCAAATAGATTTTATATTGTATGAAGTGATGTCTTTGATTAACCACTTTCCAATAATTGGTGGGAGGGTGAGGTGCAGTATGGGCCATATGGGGAGGCCATCATGGACAGCCCCAGCTGTCACCCTGACTGACTACATATCCTAGGCTGAAATATAACACCTCAGAGAGCAACCACAAATCTCACATCACATCCTGTTACAGAGACCATCTGCAGAGACCAAGATGATCCTAACCCCCTAGGCCCTCACTCACCCTCACACACAAAACACACCCCAAAACAGCTGCTCAGAAAAAAAGATGTTTAACATCAACTGTTCTGCATGCAAAGATATTGGGCTTTTGCGACACATATTCTAAAACACTTGGAATGTTACATGATGGTTTTTCATATACAAGCAAGGCATTCATTGCTTTAACCACTTTTTTCTCAGACTCCACAGAGAGACATCTACAATATTTATGTCTTAGTACCCTCCAGAGGCAGTGGTTATGAATTCTAGGAATTTCAGAGGACATTCTGGGTAACTGCTTCAGCTTACAAGTAACATTTACCATATACCTGAATATATTCACTTAAGTCGCCCTGAGGAAAGTTTCAAAAATGTAAGTATGCTGTTCATTGCTACAGGCCAACTGAGAGAGACTATACAAAAGACCAAGCAAGCCCTTCCCTTGAGTTTTTCCACCCAGGGCAATTCTTCATGCTTCTGGACAAGTTGATCCATTCAAAAAATAAATAAATAAATTTAAAAAAAATAAAAAGGTTATTTGATGCATTATCAGATTTTGTCACTCTGTTAGGACATTCATTCTGCTGTGCCGATTTGTCCCAGCATTGGAAAAACTGTTGAAAATTTCCACCCAAAGGTACAAGAGGACACGCTTTCGTAAGATCTCGACAAGCACATGGATGTGTCAGAGGGCAAATGAACCTCCTATCTGTGTTTGTCTGCTCCTAAACTGATGTCACAGAGCAGGCATGAATAAATAACCTGGAGGTTTTTTTTCCTGTCCTGTTGTCCTTAAATTACCTAAAAACAGAACTTCTGTTCATCCGTTTATGGGTCCTGTAGTTCTTCCAAAGCTGGTGGGGGGTGGGTCATAAGATCCACTCCGCACCCTGTGCCACCCTCCATCCTCTTTATTCCAGCTACGCCCCGGTTTTAGGGTGAAGCATGTCCACGTATTACTAATTATTAACCATTCTAATAATATTTGACCCAGGAAAGTTTGAACTTCTAGCTCTTGCCCTTCTTTGACCCCAGTTGTGCCAGTCTGAGCCATTACCCGCAACCCCAGCTTTCCACATCCTACACTCATCTCATCCCTTTCATCCACTGAAGCCCATCTCTACCACCACCCCACCTCCAATACCAACTCTAGTAGGTGATTTCATCCTTCTGCACACACCAGTACAATCCATTCTCAGGCGGCTGTTTTATGTGTGTAATCTGGAGAGGATTGGTGAAGCCCCAGCACCCATAGACCCATAACTCCAGCACTATATAACTTAACCAGTGGCAGCAGCAAAGCCTCTGTCTGGCAATCTGCACCAGTATGTTTTATTGCATTTCCCAGTGTCTCACACTCCAGGTCAGCCAGAGGTCAAGTGCCCTAGAAAATAGGCCTTTCCCCCCCTAAATAGGGCCTTGCACATTCCACAGCACTTCCACAAACAGGTCCTCAATCACCACCACGTTAGTATCTGATCAAAGATAAGGCATCTGTGTGGTCTGTGCACATGGCAATGGATGTGATCTGAAGAGGGCAGTGTCAGTGAGACTGGCCACATTAATACACAGCCTTACAAATCCTTCCTATGTGGGCATGCAAGAACTGCCATCTGAAAGGGCAGTCGCACATTGTTGCTGGAATACTTGAGCACACCTATGGGGGGTACACAAATCACCAAATCCCTATTTCATTGCAAAAAGACTAAAGTGATTGGTTTAAATACATTTTTTCCTTCATTTTGTCAGATTGCTACAGCCCAGTTGTTCTCAAACCTGTTCCTGAGCACTCACTGTGTACGACTGTACGCTGGTTTTTGTTACAACTAATTATTTGCTCAATTAAGATTCTTGAAAATACGCATTTAATTTCTACCGTAATTTTGTTTTCCCTTAGCCCTCATATTACATTGAAATTTTATGATGTCTTATGTTTGGGGACAAATTGACCCCAGCAGTTTAAACCGACACAAAATAATTGTAATAGAAGAATTGGCCCTTTGTGCATTGCCATCTTAATGCCTATCAATTGACGAGCCCTTTTTCTCTATATATTAAAAATCTGTGAGAAACTTGAGGTAAGTGAGTTTGTCAAGTTTCCCATGGGTGGGAAAGTGCCACCAGAATCATCCACAAAAAAAAATCAGAGATAAAAAATAAAAAAGGTTGTATATATTGTCTTACATTTTATACAGCTACCCCACAAAAGGCCCCACATAACACCTTTTGTTGGCACAGGACCTTTAAAAACATAACAATTATAGCAAGTTTCCCATTTAATCCCACCACATTAGGAAAGTCATAGTATCAAGATGAAAAAATAAGGTTAACTGGTTTTTGAGACATCAAACACTGATTGGGATCAAATTGACCCCAAACATAATATGAAGGTTAGACCCAATGTAACAATGCAGGTTTGGCTTGTTGCCATTTGCTTTGTCATTTGCCACAAACTGTTTAGGTTCAATGGCCTGGTGTCCACTCTTTCAACAATTAGGAGCCAACTGATTTCACTTGCCAGCCTTTAATTGAATCAATTAAAAATGAAACCTCTTTCTAGGGAATAATTTCTCATGTAGCACATCATGGATAAAACATTTCTTGATCTGACTGATTAAGGATGTGAATATGGAACATTTATTCTTCATACTGTGCATGGTTATTTTTTAAGGCAACAGACATTGCCTGATTAAGAGCAATTAGCAGCTTTTCACAATTTAGAGGTTATAAAATAATGGTTGTAATGAAGACCAGCATAGAGAGTGGGCTCCTATAAATTAAATTTGGAGCTAGTTCTCCAGCAAACATAGTGCACACATTGTCCTGTAGCTAGTAATTTTATGTCTTGAAATCCTGCCCCAAAATATTTGGTCAAAACTTTTAAGTAAAAGATCCTCTAGTTTCACTCAATTTTATGTGCCCATTTCTCTTGTCGTTCCTAAAATGTTAATTCATACAGTAAAACCCATAGTGGAAAACTATCAGTGATGGAAGAAAGGTTTCACAAAACCCAAAATGTGTGTAGCAACATACGTTATCAGTGACTACAAATCAATGACCAAAAGTTCAGCTCAACTGCATTAAAATGGGTCAAACATAGATATAGAACCATAGATGTGACATGCAGTTGAAGTCGGATGTTTACATACACTTAGGTTGAAGTCATTAAAACTCATTTTTAACTACTCCACAGATTTTATGTTAGCAAACGATAGTGTTGGCAAGTCAGTTAGGACATCTACTTTGTGCATGACAAGTAATTTTTCCAACAATTGTTTACAGATTATTTCACTTTTAATTCACTATATCACAATTCCAGTAGGTCAGAACATACGCTAAGTTGATTGTGCCTTTAGATTTTTAATATTTGGTCGCATATCCTTTGCATGCCATGACTTCCTGATGTCTGTGACCCAACATCATCAAAATACTCTTGATATCTTATTTTTTGGTACTCTTACAAGCGATACTATAACATCTCTGCATTTGAATGAATCTCTATGGGAATTGGGGGATGGGACTAGATTTAGCTGTAAATTATGCTGGAACAGTATGGAATACATGATTGGTAAAATGGCTGTAAGTCATCAAGGGTCAGAGGTATCAAACAAGCCTCAAACCATCACTCAGCTGCCAGATATGCAGTAGACATGGATGGATCAATTAAAGGGTTGTTTCTCCTGACAAATTTTCCTATTGAACTCTATGGAAAAAGGTCAGGAGAAGAAATCCTTCAAGTTATCCATCCATATCTACAGCATATCTGGCAGCAGTGATGGTTTAATGCTTGTTTGATACGTCAGACCCATGATGATGATGTTTCCATACTGTTCCAGCATAATTTACAGCTAAAACTAGTCCCACCCCCCCCATTCCTATAGAGATCCATTCAAATGCAGAAACGTTATAGTATCGCTTGTAAGAGTACCAGAAAATAGGATATCAAGAGTCTTTTGATGTTGTTGGGTCACAGACATTAGGAAGTAATGGCATGCAAAGGATATGCGACCAAATATAAAAAATGTAAAGGCAACTTAGTGTATGTAAACTTCTGACCCACTGGAATTGTGATATAGTGGTTTAAAAGTGAAATAATCTGTCTCTAAACAATTGTTGGAAAAATTACTTGTGTCATGCACAAAGTAGATGTCCTAACTGACTTGCCAACATTGCTAACATGAAATCTGTGGAGTGGTAAAAAATTTGTTTTAATAACTTCAACCTAAGTGTATGTAAACTTCCAACTTCAACTGTATGTCATAGCTAGTGGCACAATTTTTGATACCATACCCAGGTAAGATGGTGGCCAGTAACCATGGTTTTATATCTATGAGCCAATCATCAGCTATCCGGCTTCTGAGACCCGATTATGACATCACAGTGGGTTAGAAAGTACATGACACTTTGCCATAGGTTCCTATTATAGCTGTACCCAGGTAAAATGGCTGCCAAATACTTCCATTTCAGAATTCCAAATTACTATTACATGATATCATATCGATGGTTCTATATCTATGGGGTCAAAGGGGTTGTTTTTTCCCTCCCTTTTTTAAGAGGCCTTGAAAACCTGCCCCAAAAGTCTTTGGTCAAAAACTTTCTCCTAATGCAAAATGTTCACTGTAAACATGAATGATGGCCTGCTTATAAATGGTGCTTTAGAAAAAAAGGCTGGTTGATTACAATTATTGGCTCAAACACTTGGAGTTTTGGATTAACAAAACACACAAACTCTGTTCTATCAGCTCAAATGGGTGTTGGGTGCTTGTGCTTTCAATGCATTTTTTTTTTTAGTGGAGAGGGTTTGGTGTGATTAAAAGCTGAGTGGAATTAGACCAGTTCCACGCCTGAATAAGCAAACTAAACGGGCCACGCACCAGGGCCCATAGGGCCCTTTCGAGCCGGTACACCCCCACTGGCACTATAACAATGAATGGCCTGCCCTGGGCAAAATCCCAAAAGCACAGTTGGGCAGGTCCTCTGAGTTACCCACTAACTGCCTTGCACATTGCACCGCACAGACCAAACCACTCTGGGGGGAAAGTTTTCCATATGAGCTTCTTTATGGAGTCTACTGCAGCAGCTTTAAAACTATGGCTGTTATTGTGGGCCTGAACAGAGTCCATATTTACAATCTTAACCCTTCTTAAGGTTTTTTTTCTGTCATTAGGAATCTGGGGTTTTCATGCACATCTGTTAAACAAGACCAGGCTGGTAGAATACACAGACGTATAAACAGTGACAGTTAAGTTTATTTGTTTGCTGCTCGACAGGCCCCACACACTCACACACAACATACAACATCCAGGACTCTAGTATAGGTCTGTGCTTGTGATACCCACTTAATTACATGGGCACCTCAGTCAGTTTAGAGACACCGGTAATAACACCTGCGGTGGGTTTCCATTAAACCCAGATATTACACTTAATTTTAGACTCAAGATGTCTAAACAGAGACGGCACAGGCCTTTGTGAATATTTCAGCCACAATAATGTGATACAGCAGTTCTAATGCACTACTCTTTGTGATAGAATAGTTATCACAGTTTTATAGATGATACTCTTAAAAAACAATGCGATTGTGAAATGTTTAACTGGCAGTAGGCTAAGGTCTGATAAGAGTCTACCTTAAACTTTCCCAGCTACATTGTTATATAGCCAGCCTTTTAAAAAGGCTATATGCATTTACATGTGTGGAACTGGAATAGGCAACAGAATGGCTGTGGTGGTTAAAGAGTTTGGTTTGCAACAAGTAGGCTGCAGGTTTATTTCCCACAAACAGAAGAGTTCTGCCATCACCCTTGTGCAATGTTCTCAACCAGAATCTCTTAAAGTAGTATATGAACTGATAATATACAAAAGGAAAGCCGTAAAGGTTTCTCAATGAGCGTGTGTGAAATATAAGTATTTGTGCAAAAAGGATTCAATCCCACATTACACTTTAAAGTCAACCCAAGAGCTTTACCTTCTTACACCTCAACACACACCAAAACCAGGATGTTAATGACACATTACAACCTAAAATATGAACACCTGAAGTAGCACCAAATTACACAATTTATTGCCCAAGGATAATTACATTTAAATTTCAATGTCAAATAAGAAACAACTATGTTCACCAATCAACTGCCTATTGGGATTGCTAATCTTTTATCTTTTTATTCTTCTTCAAAAAGCTACAGGTGAAAGGCAGGACAGCAGACTAATACTTTTGATTCCCCACATGTGAATTGCATTCAGTATCTGTAAAATCAGCCCTGACAGTTTTGTGTACAAGTTCTGGAATACACATTGAAAAGACACTTTGCAACTAGTGATATTTTACAGGATAAAACACCAACTTCTGCTCTCCCTGACCTTGGGTTGAATCTACCATCTTTTCTGGCGACGGTTTCCACACCGTCAGCCCTTAGCCAACTTATGAGACGACAACACCCCTAGCTCATTGTAGCTAGATATGGCCTACAGCTAAAGCAGGTTAAATGGAAGCTTGCCTTTAGTTTTCAACTAGAAACTGTGGTCAAACTCCAAATGAATGGTCACATAAAATCCAACGTCACGACGCCGATGCCGATGTTTTAGTCATCGGGGGATACACACTTGCCCCTCACACCTTGAACTTGCTTCGTCATAAGCATAATAAAAATGTATCCCAAAAACCACAGATAGGTTGCAAATTCACAAGACTTAACCCTAGGTATTGCTCACCATGACACTACAAAGAAAATCCCTTTTCGTGCAGGAACACCTTATGTGGCCACACCTCAAATTATAACGCATTTGACAGAGCTAAACACCATTGTTCTTTGAAAACAGATGTTTAGTGCACATTACCCAACACCTCTAGTTTCACCACATCCTGGTTATTGGCAGGGACTGAGTTCATAAGGTCTTACCTTTCCCACAGACATGGGCACCACGACATGACCTGGCAGCCATTATAGTTTACAGGCCATCTGTAGTTAACGTCTTCACTTTGTGTAAAGCCCAATGCTACTTTGTTTCAACACTACCACATAGTGGCAGGCTATTTACAATAACAGCCAAGCACCTCCTTATCCCATGTCCAAACTTAACCAAATGTTCATGTTCTTAAGATGGGCTATGAGAAGAACAGTTGAATGAAATTTCAGACTCCAAATTTAATAAGACAATTTCACCACTGCATAGTTAGATATAAACTTCCGTGCAACCACAGCACCGACCCCACACATTCAGAAGAGGCGTCTACTCAAATTCATAATCGTATCTATTTGATTATCCCAGGCAAGGGTATCCATAGCTTTCTGGCTCTTTCCACTCTCCATGTAGTCCGCTCTTCATTTTAACAGTTCTCACAGGTTTAAAACATAACAGAGGCTCCATTGAGAGGATCTGACCTTGACTGCGTTCAAGCAAGTGATTTAGCTCTTGATCATGCCTGATGAGTCATAAATCTGAAAATGTGCCATGGAAACAGTTGATCACGCCGGTGACTTCAGGACAGTAATGCTTTGACTCATGCCCCAAACTGACAAACGCCCTAGGGTTCATCAGCATTTCCCAAGCTCAATTCAGTCCACTTCAGTTTTTATGTGTATGGTGTGCATTTTAACATGTGCAATTTCGATAAAAATTTTACAATTCTTTTTTCTTTACTTTGTTTATTTCTTCAAATCAGCATAGCAAATAGAACAAAAATAAAGCATGAATTTATAATTTAATTACAGAAAAGTTTTTTTTTTCTTTTTTTCTTCCCCGACTGCATGACATGAGCCAACCCTCTTTTTGTTGGAAATTCCCAAGCCCACACCTTTATGACCACCATCAAACCAAAGCAGGACGTATAACATGCTTCATGGGACAAAATGTTGCCCAAAAAAACGCTCCAGTCTAGCTTTGAGTCAAGACCCTCCAATCAGAGAGGCCAGCATCAACCGATTTATCCTTTTGGTCCTTCTCTGGTCACAAAACAAATGACAGTAGCACTTGATGCCGAGATGGAACTTTCAGGAAAATCAACAGCTGACTGGAATACAAGAAACTGCGATGCAAAATCTTGCCATGTCATCTTCTGGCAAAGAGGCAATGATCAAAAGGTAATACATAGACAAAAGAAATTAAACTAGAGGGTATGGGTCCTTCAAAACAATACTCCAGGTTAACATGGCTGGCAAGATTACAATGTGAATAAATTGTATCAAAGTCTTAAGTATTTCGTGTAACATGTTTTTGGTACAACCTACAGTAATACTGTACTTCAATGCTGTAACAGGTCCATCTTCAAAACAATCTCTAAATTGTATGGATTCTGTGCAGTTTTCAAACAAGATTCTGCCCAATGAATTTCCAGGGTACATTTTTTCACGTAAATATTGAACCTAGTGCTGTATAAAAAAAACAAAGTCTGAGTGTGACTAAATAAGTAGCAGGTCTACAATAATCAGAACCCAAAAGGTAAACTAAAAGATGAGTACCCAAGCCCCAGATAAATATTACAGAAAAGGGAGAAAATCTGCACTAATCTCTTGTAAGGTAAGAGTTTATGGAATACCATGCCAGGGAAATTAATTGACATGTAGACAGAGCAACTACAGAGAAAAAAGCAAACTAAAAAAAGCCAGCCAACAATTCAGTCTTTTTGTTTTAAGGGGAAAAATCGTTATAGGGGGTAATAATATTCATAAAAAAATCGGGAAATAATCAAACTTCTCTTAATTATATATTCTTCTGAGAAGCCATGTTATTTGTTAATTGCCTCTATTGTTTTTGCTTTATCTAAACAGTCATTCTCGAGCATTATGATTTGTAATTCGAAGTTAGCCAAGTAAGGCCTTCGTACAGTCCATCACCTGTGGTCGCGCAGGATGGCTGCACGTACCAATTCCTATCTCTGATCCGGGTCAAGCCCAGTTTTTCTTGGATCTCGTGCGGCTTCATGGCATCGGGCAGGTCTTGCTTATTTGCAAAAATCAGGATAATGGCGTCCCGCATCTCCCGGTCATTAATGATGCGGTGCAGCTCTTGCCTCGCCTCGTCTATCCGATCTCTATCCGCACAATCCACCACGAAAATTAACCCCTGCGTACCCGTGTAATAGTGTCGCCACAAGGGTCGGATCTTATCCTGCCCCCCGACATCCCACACGTTGAATTTCACGTTTTTGTAGGTCACAGTCTCCACGTTGAACCCGACGGTGGGGATTGTGGTGACGGATTGTCCCAGTTTCAGTTTGTAAAGAATAGTGGTCTTCCCCGCAGCATCAAGTCCAAGCATCAATATTCTCATCTCCTTGTTGCCAAAGATTTTTGACAGCATTTTCCCCATTGTATAAACTGTGCATAAATATCCACTTTGAGAGAAAAAAAATGTTTTTGTTCTTCGCGTCTCCAAAAGCGAATCCGTTCAGCGCCGCTTTGCAATTTGTCCTTATTTGTGCTCAACAGAAACGCGAACAAATTTTAAAGCAAGTAACGTTACAACTATATAAAAACAACAAAAGTAACATCCACTGAACAAAAGGGGGAAAGGTAATAACCAAACTAAGCCATTGGAGGTACGTCTTAGCAACGATGAACTGTTAAAAAACAATATAGCGATCTAATTGCTATTTCTAAACTTCAACGAAGAGTCGGTTTCAAAACGTCAATCAACACGATTCACATAGAAGTTACAAATTACAAGCATCCCTTTGCAGTTACAAGAATATGTTTTAGTCGATTTGTATTAGAAAAAGTAATCCAGTAACTACTAGAGGTGATGTGGGAGGGAACTTCTCTCAAACCCTCATACAGAGTTCGTTAGTATCCACATTAGCTAGCGGTAGAGCTAGTTAATTAGCTACTTAGCTATTTTTAAGCTTCATGAAGTCGCGATGGGCCCATTACAATCCGTGTTGTTAGTCTGCGCTGCTTCATTGGATTTGTATGCAAAATACGGAAAACAACAGAAAATGCGATGTGAGAAACCGACAAGGCTTCAAAGATAGACAGGCCCCAGCAAAGCCTGAGATAGTTCCGACTTCCTCTTCTGTCGAAAGCTCTCGCCCTTGTTAGAGAATCAGTAACGGTGGGCAAGAAACGGACGTTCCGGGGCTCCTTGATACTACAGCAAACAAATCGTTCACACTTGTATCGGAAACGGAATGGCCGCAGTAACTCCAAAGGTCATTGATTCATTTGAGAGCTTCCTCTCCTCTTCTCCCTGTGAAACACAAGAGCAGGTCAGAAAAGGGAGGGGTGTCGGAAAGCAGACAACTTTAAGCGTTTCCACCCATATCCACAGAGCAATTCCATTGCGCACAATTTCGCCTTTCAAAAGCCAAGAATATGCACTTCCATATTTTCTAAAGCTCCTGGTGGTATAGATTTGTCGTTACCTGCATTTACAGCAGTCACCGCTCCCCAGGCTGCTCCTCGCGGCTCTCACCTCCTTTCGCTTCCACTCGCCCTCTCTCTCTTTTCCGTCGCTATAGCGTTTCTGAACGACCGGAAAAGGTGCGGACCCAGATCACCCGCCACTTCCTCTAGATTGCTCGTGCACTGCACCAATCGCATAGCATGTGCGCAGGCACAGTTGCAAAACGCGCTATCTTAAAAAATGCGCTGAGCTTTTGACCGTGTTGGAATGGACGCCATTTGGGCTCATGTATGTATCTTATATTTCTGCGATCTTTTCTGTGTTGTAATGCATTTATTCGAAACCAAAATGGCTGAAGACGGGACAGTATTTAACAATATTCACGCAAGTCTTGGTAGAACAGTAGGCTACGAAATCACGGCGTTCATGTCGTTGAGGAGAGGAGAGTTGCAGAACAGTGGACAGCTAGTATGTGAACGTCATTTGACGTGAGTGGGAGGTTCGTTGAAGACGTCAGTGAGTGGAAGTATGAAGTCGCGAATAACTTTAAAATTAAGAGATGTTGCAAAAAAAGAACAATACTGTTATACAATTAGAATTATGAAAGTTGTAGACTAGGCCAGCTAGTTACACTGAGGAGATATGTTGCTAATAACCACATTGAGTGTTTCTATTAGACTGCATTGCAGAGTTCGGAAATCATTTTTATTCTTAGATGTGTTAGACCTACGCCGGTTATAAAACAGTTGACTATACTGATTGACAACATACTTGTATTATTTAATCTGAGTTGGCGGGCTTGCACATGACAGCAACACTGTGATATTCATTCAACTACAGAGCTAAAATGTCCTGTCATGAAAATACTGTAACATTGACATTACGAATAAGCATCGTTTTCTCGGTAAAACAGAACGTTGTGGAGGGATACAGCCTCCATGTGGTAGAAATGTATATTGCATTTGCCGTCCATAAAGTACTGACACTGCCCAAAGAGCAAATACGGTGGTTCGCAAACTCGGACCTGATCTGGGGTACCACGCAGGTTTTCGTTCCAATCACAATTGCGTTCCCAGAATGAAATAACAAGCTGTTAATTTTCCTTAATTAGGTGCTTTTCAATGCTTAAGCCATTATGCCAGAAATAGCTGTGCATGCCATGACAACTTAAAATCTCATGTTCACTTTGTGGTAGGCCTATACTATTGCAAACAATTACACAAAAGGAGGTAACTATTTTTATTTAATTATTTATTTTATTTATTTTACTGTTAAATGAACAGTAGCTATGTTGATTTCGTTTCCATTTTTGTTTTTGTTCCAGCAAAAATGCCTTTCTGGTTTTCAATTTCATTTCCATTTCTGTTTTCAAGCCCTGGGTGAAAAAAACCCCAAAAAAAACCAAACACGCAGACTGGCCCTCCAAGCCCAGAGTTGTGCACCCCCTAGGTCAGGGGTGTCCAGTCATACCCGAAAAGGGCTGGTTTGGGTGCAGGCTTTTGTTCTAGCCCAGCACCATGACACCTGATTCTACTTATCAAGGTCTTGATTGAAGAGCACGATTAGTTAATTAGTTGAATCAGGTGTTGTAGTGCTGGGCTAAAACAAAAACCTGCACCACACCGGCCGTTTCCGGATAAGATTGGACACCCCTGCCCTAGGTAATGCATTAGCCCAGTGTAGGGGTAGGCAACCCTGGTCCTGGAGAGCTGCAGGGTCTGCTGGTTTTGTTTTCACCTTAAATACAGCAACTACTTAGACCAAAGAAACCAGGTGAGGTGAGTTAACTGTGTAATCAACTGCTTTAATTGATCAATTAAGTGGCGAGTAGAAACAAAAACCAGCAGATCGTGCGGCTCTCCAGGATCAAGGTTGCCTACCCCTGGCCCAGTGGTTGAATCTGAATCCATTTTTTGGGCGTAACATGAATAACATAATTCAGCCAAATAATTGCTCAGCATCCAGTTTTACATTTTAATTATTGTTTGAAATGTCAAATCATTCTTTAAAAAAATATTCTTCTCAACATGTGTATGTGTGTATGATTCAGTTTCACTGCTTTATGGTGCTGGAGAGGTGGGTCCAATATATTACAGGAGAGACTCAAAAAGGTTGGTCCACAAGGTCAGAACATGGTGGTGTCATCTGGACAGCATGCATAGGCGGAGGGTGTGTAATGCCTTCCCCTGGCCGGACATGACAATTAAAATAATGTAGGCTATTAAATATAAATACAAATGCTAGCGATAGAGGATTTGAGGTTGAGTTAACTCACTCAATCCACTAGGCTACTGCCTACTGCGGAGGTAACTAAGCTGGTCGGCAGCGTGTAGCCGATTGCTGCATGGTTGGACTACCTGTACTAGTTAGTTGGTTAGTTGGCAATTATCAACGCGTTGTCCTGTCAATGAAGCCGAAGCGGCAGTCAAGCTGAAGTATCATCACAGAATCACTGAGCATTTCTGGACACACTGTCACACTCTCTGTTAATATAAATTAAAAATGTTATAAATTATGTGTGTGTTGGCTGCCATGCCGATAGAAAAAAAAAAAATCACGCATAGACTATCTTCACTTAAATGATTAGCCTATCAATATGACGTGAAAATGTGATCTTCAGGGGTGCTTTAATACACAAGTTTACATGGCCAGAATATAATGTTGTAATTTGCCAGTGAGTGACTCACTTGAAATATTGTTGTTAATTGGTTGTATGGTCAGATTAATTTTATTTATTCATTCATTCATCCATTCATTTATTAACAAAAAGCAAAAAACATACAGGCTACCCGTAGTTTGGTCAGATTCATGCAATGGGTTTTCAAAGTCACATTTAGGCTACGTCTGTGGTGGCTATAGGCTACACGCACTTACATGTGCTTATTTTACTGCGGTCAAGCCAGCCTCCACTTCGAAAAAGATGGTCAAGCTAGCCCCCACGTTCTTTTGTGGTTTGCAATATACTAGGCATTCTACGGTAAGAGTGTGTAAGAATTGATTTCAAAATAAAAGTGTTCCGGTGAACGTGATAAGACGTGAAAGTAATTTCACAGACATTCAATAAATCAATCAATCAGTCTGTCAGTAAACAATGAATGAATGAATAAATAAATTACATACATACATACATCCATATATAAATAAAACAAAATGAATAATTATTAAATAATAAATTGAATAATAATTTTTTTTTAAACAACTACCACCTGCAAACTGTTTCATAGGAAAATTGAGGCTTTCTCATTTCAATAGTGTAAATAATTACTCATTAATAAAAAATAATTAACTTAATAATAAAGAATACATTTTCAATCTGACTTCAAAATGAGCGGTGTTTCTAAATTCAGATTGATATTAAAAGGAAACCTCCTGTTTTCACTGACCAATTTCAATTCAGAATGATAGAAGAAGACCTCATAGTGTCACTCAGACAACCTCAGGACATTCTGATGTGGAATTTCAAAATTAAAGCCCTCTAAAATGTCATATTAGAGCTGTGTTTCTTCTGAATTCAGATTGATATTAAAAGGAAACGTCCTGTTTTCACTGACCAATTTAACTTCAGAATGATAGAAGAACACCTCATTGTGTCACTCAGACAACCTCAGGACATTCTGATGTGGAATTTCAAAATTAAAGCCCTCTAAAATGTCATATAAGAGCTATGTTTCTTCTCAATTCAGATTGATATTAAAAGGAAACCTCCTGTTTTCACAAAACCATTTCACTTCACAATGATAGAAGAACACCGTAGAGTGTCAATCAGAGAACCTCAGGACATTCTGATGTGGAATTTCAAAATTAAAGCGCTCTAAAATGTCATATAAGAGCTGTGTAATCTTAATTTGTCTCCTGACCAATTTTCCTATTGAACTCTTATGGAAAAATAAGTCAGGAGAAGAAACCCTTCAAGTTATCCATCCATATCTACTGTATTTCTGGCAGCAGAGTGATGGTTTAAGGCTTATTTGATACGTCAGACCCTTGATGACTTAGAGCCATTTAGCCAACCATGTGTTCCACACTGTTCCAGTGTAATTTAAGCTAAATCTAGTCCCACCCCCCAATTCCCATAGAGATCCATTCAAATGCAGAGGTTATAGTATCGCTTCTAAGAGTACCTGGAAATAAGATATCAGAAGTCTTTTGATATCCTTTTATATAGAGTCATAATGGCATCACCTGTTTACCTGTGGAATACCTGTTTACCACAGAAGTTGTTTGAGTGAATGGCAAGAATGTGCAAGGCCGTTATCAAGGCAAAGGGTGGCTACTTTGAAGAATCTAAAATATATGACTTTTTTTTAATTTGTTTAACACTTTTTTGGTCTTTGCATAATTTAATTTGTGTTATCTCATAGTTTTGATGTCTTTACTATTCCAAAATGTGGAAAACTAACGGAAAAAAAACCTTCTATGAGTAGGTGTGTCCAAACTTTTGACTGGTACTGTATTTAAACTTTGAATTCACAATACACAAATATTTTCCTATTTAGTTATTGTCATGCGGTGAGTGCGAATGCGAGGCAACGGAGAAATGTAGACAACCTACGTAGACTGGGACAGTTGAATAATTTACAGCTAAATAGTGATGTCAAGGATGAAAAGGGTTTAAGCGCACAAGCAGCAATTCCAGCTGTCTTCCCTGGCTTGTTCCAGGTCCTCTGTGTCCATGCCCAGGCACTGTTCATGGAACCATCTTTCACATTTGTCACATTGGATCTATAAAATGACAAGGTGGAAATCTCTTAGATGATTTTCAGGCTAATTTCACAAATTTCGACCTGTCCGTATTTTTCAACAAATGTTACCCACTATGTAACTACAGTATGTGTGTTCATATAATTTGTATGAATAGTCACAATGAAGAAATTTAGTTTACTGTCAATATGTTGGTGTATCTAAATACTCAGCTTCACAGTTTACAATTTCTACAGCTTTCATCTACAAATTCTGCTTTCACAACACCAGCAGAGCTACTGCAAATGCTACTACCTCAGAGTATAAAGGCAATGGAACTAATATGATGATGCAGCTTTTATCCCAGTTTAATCCAAGCCCATTTGGCCACCTCTAAACACCTTAAAGCAGCTTGCCTTGTCCGGAGATTGTCTGAGTGACACTCTGAGGTCTTCTATCATTCTGAAGTGAAATGGTTTTGTGAAAACAGGAGGATTCCTTTTAATATCAATCTGAATTTAGAAGAAAGACAGCATTTATATGACATTTTAAGCGCTTTAATTTAGAAATTCCACATCAGCATGTCCTGAGGTTGCCTGAATGACACTCGGAGGTGTTCTTCTATCATTCTGAAGTGAACTGGTTTTGTGAAAACAGGAGGTTTCCTTTTAATATCAATCTGAATTTAGAAGAAACACAGCATTTATATGACATTTTAGAGCGCCTTAATTTTGAAATTCCACATCAGAATGTACTGAGATTGTCAGAGTGACACACTGAGGTCTTCTTCTATCATTCTGAAGTGAAATGGTTTTGTGAAAACAGGAGGATTCCTTTTAATATCAATCTGAATTTAAAAGAAACACAGCTCTTATATGACATTTTAAGCGCTTTAATTTTGAAATTCCACATCAGCATGTCCTGAGGTTGCCTGAATGACACTCTGAGGTGTTCTTCTATCATTCTGAAGTGAACTGGTTTTGTGAAAACAGGAGGTTTCCTTTTTATATCAATCTGAATTTAGAAGAAACACAGCTCTTATATGAAAGTTTAGAGGGCTTTAATTTTGAAATTGCACTTCAGAATGTCCTGAGGTTGCCTGAATGACACTGTGAGGTGTTCTTCTATCATTCTGAAGTGAAATTGGTCAGTGAAAACAGGAGGTTTCCTTTTAATATCAATCTGAATTTAGAAGAAACACAGCATTTATATGACATTTTAGAGCGCTTCAATTTTGAAATTCCACATCAGAATGTCCTGAGATTTTCTGAGTGACACCCTTAGGTGGTGTGCTATCATTCTGAAGTGAAATTTTTAAGTGAAAACAAGAAGTTTCCTTTTGATATCAATCTGAATTTAGAAGAAACACAGCTCTTATATGAAATTTTAGAGGGCTTTAATTTTGAAATTCCACATCAGAATGTCCTGAGATTGTCAGAGTGACACACAGAGGTCTTCTTCTATTATTCTGAAGTGAAATGGTTTTGTGAAAACAGGAGGATTCCTTTTAATATCAATCTGAATTTAAAAGAAACACAGCATTTATATGACATTTTAGAGCGCTTTAATTTTGAAATTCCACATCAGAATGTCCTGAGATTGTCAGAGTGACACACTGAGGTGTTCTTCTATCATTCTGAAGTGAACCGGTTTTGTGAAAACAGGAGGTTTCCTTTTTATATCAATCTGAATTTAGAAGAAACACAGCATTTATATGACATTTTAGAGCGCTTTAATTTTGCAATTCCACATCAGAATGTCCTGAGATTGTCAGAGTGACACACTGAGGTGTTCTTCTATCATTCTGAAGTGAACTGGTTTTGTGAAAACAGGAGGTTTCCTTTTAATATCAATCTGAATTTAGAAGAAACACAGCTCTTATATGACATTTTAGAGGGCTTTAATTTTGAAATTCCACATCAGAATGTCATGAGATTGTCAGAGTGACACACTGAGGTTTTCTTCTATCATTCTGAAGTGAACTGGTTTTGTGAAAACAGGAGGTTTCCTTTTTATATCAATCTGAATTTAGAAGAAACACAGCTCTTATATGAAAGTTTAGAGGGCTTTAATTTTGAAATTGCACTTCAGAATGTCCTGAGGTTGCCTGAATGACACTGTGAGGTGTTCTTCTATCATTCTGAAGTGAAATTGGTCAGTGAAAACAGGAGGTTTCCTTTTAATATCAATCTGAATTTAGAAGAAACACAGCATTTATATGACATTTTAGAGCGCTTCAATTTTGAAATTCCACATCAGAATGTCCTGAGATTTTCTGAGTGACACCCTTAGGTGGTGTGCTATCATTCTGAAGTGAAATTTTTAAGTGAAAACAAGAAGTTTCCTTTTGATATCAATCTGAATTTAGAAGAAACACAGCTCTTATATGAAATTTTAGAGGGCTTTAATTTTGAAATTCCACATCAGAATGTCCTGAGATTGTCAGAGTGACACACAGAGGTCTTCTTCTATTATTCTGAAGTGAAATGGTTTTGTGAAAACAGGAGGATTCCTTTTAATATCAATCTGAATTTAAAAGAAACACAGCATTTATATGACATTTTAGAGCGCTTTAATTTTGAAATTCCACATCAGAATGTCCTGAGATTGTCAGAGTGACACACTGAGGTGTTCTTCTATCATTCTGAAGTGAACCGGTTTTGTGAAAACAGGAGGTTTCCTTTTTATATCAATCTGAATTTAGAAGAAACACAGCATTTATATGACATTTTAGAGCGCTTTAATTTTGCAATTCCACATCAGAATGTCCTGAGATTGTCAGAGTGACACACTGAGGTGTTCTTCTATCATTCTGAAGTGAACTGGTTTTGTGAAAACAGGAGGTTTCCTTTTAATATCAATCTGAATTTAGAAGAAACACAGCTCTTATATGACATTTTAGAGGGCTTTAATTTTGAAATTCCACATCAGAATGTCATGAGATTGTCAGAGTGACACACTGAGGTTTTCTTCTATCATTCTGAAGTGAACTGGTTTTGTGAAAACAGGAGGTGTCCTTTTAATATCAATCTGAATTTAGAAGAAACACAGCTCTTATACAACATTTTAGAGGGCTTTAATTTTGAAATTCCACATCAGAATGTCCTGAGGTTGTCTGAGTCACACTATGACGTGTTCTTCTATCATTCTGAAGAGAAATGGGTTTGTGAAAACAGGAAGTTTCCTTTTAATATCAATCTGAATTTAGAAGAAACACAGCTCTTATATGAAAGTGTAGAGGGCTTTAATTTTGAAATTCCACTTCAGAATGTCCTGAGGTTGTCTGAGTGACACTAGGAGGTCTTCTTCTATCATTCTGAAGTGAAATTGGTCAGTGAAAACAGGAGGTTACCTTTTAATATCAATCTGAATTTAGAAGAAACACAGCTCTTATATGACATTTTAGAGGGCTTCAATTTTGAAATTCCACATCAGAATGTCCTGAGGTTCTCTGAGTGACACTCTGAGGTTGTCTTCTATCATTCTGAGGAGAAATGGTTTTGTGAAAAAAGGACGTTTCCTTTTGATATCAATCTGAATTTAGAAGAAACACAGCTCTTATATGAAATTTTAGAGGGCTTTAATTTTGAAATTCCACATCAGAATGTCCTGAGGTTGTCTGAGTCACACTAGGAGGTCTTCTTCTATCATTCTGAAGTGAAATTGGTCAGTGAAAACAGACGGTTTCCTTTTAATATCAATCTGAATTTAGAAGAAACACAGCTCTTATATGACATTTTAGAGGGCTCTAATTTTGAAATTCCACATCAGAATGTCCTGAGGTTCTCTGAGTGACACTATGAGGTGGTCTTCTATCATTCTGAAGATAAATGCTTTTGTGAAAACAGGAAGTTTCCTTTTGATATCAATCTGAATTTAGAAGAAACACAGCTGTTATATGACATTTTAGAGGGCTTTAATTTTGAAATTTCACATCAGAATGTGCTGAGATTGTCTGAGTGACACCGTGATGTGGTGACCTATCATTGTGAAGTGAAATTGGTCAGTGAAAACAGGAAGTTTCCTTTTAATATCAATTTGAATATAGAAGAAACACAGCTCTTATATGAAATTTTAGAGGGCTTTAATTTTGAAATTCCACATCAGAATGTCCTGAGATTGTCTGAGTGACACTGAGGTGTTCTTCTATTATTCTGAAGAGAAATGGTTTTGTGAAAACAGACGGTTTCCTTTTAATATCAATCTGAATTTAGAAGAAACACAGCTCTTATATGACATTTTAGAGGGCTCTAATTTTGAAATTCCACATCAGAATGTCCTGAGGTTCTCTGAGTGACACTATGAGGTGGTCTTCTATCATTCTGAAGATAAATGCTTTTGTGAAAACAGGAAGTTTCCTTTTGATATCAATCTGAATTTAGAAGAAACACAGCTCTTGTATGACATTTTAGAGGGCTTTAATTTTGAAATTTCACATCAGAATGTGCTGAGATTGTCTGAGTGACACCGTGATGTGGTGACCTATCATTGTGAAGTGAAATTGGTCAGTGAAAACAGGAAGTTTCCTTTTAATATCAATTTGAATATAGAAGAAACACAGCTCTTATATGAAATTTTAGAGGGCTTTAATTTTGAAATTCCACATCAGAATGTACTGAGATTGTCTGAGTGACACTGAGGTGTTCTTCTATTATTCTGAAGAGAAATGGTTTTGTAAAAACAGACGGTTTCCTTTTAATATCAATCTGAATTTAGAAGAAACACAGCTCTTATATGACATTTTAGAGGGCTTTAATTTTGAAATTCCACTTCAGAATGTCCTGAGGTTGTCTGAGTCACACTATGACATGTTCTTCTATCATTCCGAAGAGAAATGGTTTTGTGAAAACAGGAAGTTTCCTTTTGATATCAATCTGAATTTAGAAGAAACACAGCTCTTATATGACATTTTAGAGGGCTTTAATTTAGAAATTCCACATCAGAATGTCCTGAGATTGTCTGAGTGACACCGTGATGTGGTGGCCTATCATTGTGAAGTGAAATTGGTCAGTGAAAACAGGAAGTTTCCTTTTAATATCAATTTGAATATACAGTCAAGCCGGAAAGTCTCCCCACCCCTTTCACCTTCTCCACGTTTTATTACGTTACAGACATATTCTACAATAGATTGAGTTATTTTTTTGTCTCAAAATTCTACACAAAATAGCCCATAATGACAAAGTGAAAACAGGTTTTTAGACATTTGTGCTAATTTATAAAAAATCTAAATGTAAAATATCATATGTACACAAGTGTGCACACCATTTGATATGACACCCAAAAGTGAGCTGAAGTGCATTTTGTTTCCACTGATACTGCTTGAGATGTTTCTACAACTTAATTGGAGTCCACCTGTGATAAATTCAATTGATTGGACATGATTGGGGATTGCCAACACCTGCCTATATAAGGTCCCACAGTTGACAGTGCATGTCAGAGCAAACTCCAAGCCGTGGGGTCAAAGGAATTATCTGCAGACCTCAGAAACATGATTGAGTCAAGGCATAGATCTGGAGAAGGGTACGGAAAAATCTCTGCAGCTTTACAGGTCCCAAAGAGCACAGTGGCCACCATCATTCGTAAATGGAAGAAGTTTGGAACCACCAAGAATCTTCCTAGACCTGGCCGCCCGGCCAAACTGAGCAATCGGGGAAGACCGGCCTTGGCCAGGGAGGTGAGCAGGAACCCGAAGGTCACTCTGACAGAGCTCCAGCGTATCCTTGTGGAGATGGGAGAACCTTTCAGAAGATCAACCATCCACGCAGCACTCCACCAATCAGGCCTTTATGGTAGTGGCCAGACGGAAGCCCCTCCTTAGTAAAAGGCACATCACAGCCCTCTTGGAGTTTGCCAAAAGGCACCTAGAGGACTCTCAAACCATGAGAATCAAGATTCTCTGGTCTGATGAAACCAAAATTGAACTTTTTGGCCTGAATACCAAGCGTCACGTCTGGAGGAAACCAGGCACCGCTCATCACCTGGCTAATACCATCCCTACAGTGAAGCATGGCGGTGGCAGCATCATGATGTGGGGATGTTTTTCAGCAGCGGGAACGGGGCGACTAGTCCTGATAGAGGGAAAGATGAATGCAGCTAAGTACACCGAGATCCTTGAAGAAAACCTGCTCCAGAGCGCTCTGGACCTCAGACTGGGGCGAAGGTTTACCTTCCAACATGACAACGACCCAAAGCACACAGCCAAGAGAACAAAGGAGTGGCTTCGGAGAAAGTCTGCGCATGTCCTTGAGTGGCCCAGCCAGAGCCCAGACCTGAATCCAATTGAACATCTGTGGAAAGAGCTGAAAATGGCTGTGTACCGACGCTCCCCATCCAACCTGATGGAGCTTGCAAGGATATGCCAAGAGGAATGGGCAAAATTGTCCAGAAACAAGTGTGCCAAGCTCGTAGCTTCTTTCCCAAGATGCCTTGAAGCTGTAATCGCTGCCAAAGGTGCAGCAACCAAGTATTAGGCTAAGGGTGTGTACAGATATGTAACCCCTAAATAACCTATTTTTGTCAGTAAAATAAAATTGCATATTTTCTAAAAACCTGTTTTCACTTTGTCATTATTGGCTATTGTGTTTAGATGTTTGAGGCAAAAAATGAACTCAATCTATTGTAGTATAAGTCTGTAATGTAATAAAACGTGGAGAAGGTGAAAGGGGTGGGGAGACTTTCCGGCTTGACTGTAGAAGAAACACAGCTCTTATATTACATTTTAGAGGGCTTTAATTTTGAAATTCCACATCAGAATGTCCTGAGATTGTCTGAGTGACACTGAGGTGTTCTTCTATTATTCTGAAGAGAAATGGTATTGTGAAAACAGACGGTTTCCTTTTAATATCAATCTGAATTTAGAAGAAACACAGCTCTTATATGACATTTTAGAGGGCTTTAATTTTGAAATTCCACTTCAGAATGTCCTGAGGTTGTCTGAGTCACACTATGACATGTTCTTCTATCATTCTGAAGAGAAATGGTTTTGTGAAAACAGGAAGTTTCCTTTTGATATCAATCTGGATTTAGAAGAAACACAGCTCTTAAATGAAATTTTAGAGGGCTTTAATTTTGAAATTCCACATCAGAATGTCCTGAGGTTGTCTGAGTCACACTAGGAGGTCTTCGTCTATCATTCTAAAGTGAAATTGGTCAGTGAAAACAGGAGGTTTCCTTTTAATATCAATCTGAATTTATAAGAAACACAGCTCTTATATGACATTTTAGAGGGCTTTAATTTTTAAATTCCACATCAGAATATCCTGAGATTGTCTGAGTGGCACTGAGGTGTTCTTCTATCATTCTGAAGAGAAATGGTTTTGTGAAAACAGACGGTTTCCTTTTAATATCAATCTGAATTTAGAAGAAACACAGCTCTTATATGACATTTTAGAGGGCTTTAATTTTGAAATTCCACATCAGAATGTCCTGAGGTTGTCTGAGTCACACTATGACGTGTTCTTCTATCATTCTGAAGAGAAATGGTTTTGTGAAAACAGGAAGTTTCCTTTTGATATCAATCTGAATTTAGAAGAAACACAGCTCTTATATGACATTTTAGAGAGCTTTAATTTAGAAATTCCACATCAGAATGTCCTGAGGTTGTCTGAGTCACACTAGGAGGTCTTCATCTATCATTCTGAAGTGAAATTGGTCAGTGAAAACAGGAGGTGTCCTTTTAATATCAATCTCAATTTAGAAGAAACACAGCTCTTATTTGACATTTTAGAGGTCTTTAATTTTGAAATTCCACATCAGAATGTCCTGAGGTTCTCTGAGTGACACTGTGAGGTGTTCCTCTATAATTCTGAAGAGAAATGGTTTTGTGAAAACAGGAAGTTTCCTTTTGATATCAATCTGAATTTAGAAGAAACACAGCTCTTATATGACATTTTAGAGGGCTTTAATTTTGAAATTCCACATCAGAATGTCCTGAGATTGTCTGATTGACACCTTGAGGTGGTGTGCTATCATTCTGACGTGAAATTGGTCAGTGAAAACAGGACGTTTCCTTTTAATATCAATCTGAATATAGAAGAAACACAGCTCTTATATGACATTTTAGAGGGCTTTAAATTTGAAATTCCACATCAGAATGTCCTGAGGTTGTCTGAGTGACACAATGAGGTGGTCATTTTGAAGTCAGATTGGTCAGATTGAAAATGTATTCTTTATTATTAAGTTAATTATTTTTTATTAATGAGTAATTATTCACACAATTGAAATGAGAAAGCCTCAAATTTTCTCTGAAATAGTTTGCAGGTGGTAGTTGTTTAAAAAAAATAATTATTCATTTTATTAATAATTATTCATTTTGTTTTATTTATGTATGTATGTATATGTTCTTTATTTATTTATTTATTTATTTATTCATTCATTTATTCATTGTTTACTGACAGACTGACTGATTTATCGAATGTATGTGAAATTATTTCCACGTCTTATCACATTCACCGGAACTTCACTTTTATTTTGAAATCAATTCTTACACGCTCTTACCGTAGAATGCCTAGTATATTGCGAACCATAAAAGAACGTGGGGGCTAGCTTGACCATGTTTTTCGAAGTGGAGGCTGGCTTGACCGCAGTCTGATTTTGCTTGTTATTGTCAGAAGCTAAATTGTCGGAGTTACGAAAGCACGCCAGCGGATCACAAAAACGAAAAGAAAAAAGACATTCGTGAACGGGAGTTGCTAAAAAAAATTCCCAAGCTAACTGGGTTTTTCAGACCTTTTTCCATTCAACCAGTGCTTTGCTTTATTTTATTAATTGTGCATTGCTTAGGCCCAATTGGAAATAGTTGGCTGTGATAGCCCAGTTGTTGCACTGGTGGTCAATTCAGCTGAAATTAATCTATATTTTCTATCTATCTTTTACCAATGTGTAATGCTTAGACATGGCTTTTTGCATTGTCTGGTCGGGTTCGGTGGGATCGGGCCAGGCGAATAGTACACAAATCCGAACCAAACCTAGAACCTAAAATTCCTAGGTACCAACTTTTACCACTAGGTACTGCTATAACAATAACGTTAACCACAGTTAAGTGGAGCCTACAATTGCAAGGCTAAGAGACACAGACCATTAGAAGTTATCTTTTTATTTTAGTGAACTTATTTTTCACTGACTATATTTTGTCATTTATACCATCTTTTATCAACGTATCATGGTAAAAAAAAAACACACAAAAAACTGTTTCGCACAGAATTACGTTATAGACTTGTTGCTTGTCATTTTCGTGGATGGTTTTATGTCTCCCGATACAGACTACTTTACAACCAGAGCCTACATGGGCTCTTGTACTCATAAAACTATAGTCACGGTGAAATTAATGCAAAAAATTTTCACTGTGTGCACGAGCACGAAGGTGGATACCTACCCCGCCCTAATCTTGCCTTACCCTGCAGTTGGTTCACCCTCCGCCTATGACAGCATGCATTCTGTCCCAATATTCCTATGTCTTCTGTGTGTTGGATTATTTCTCTACGGATTCAATTACAAGTATCTGAACTTCCAGAATGCATGTTGATCAGACACTGAGGGACAAAAGGACCTGGTTAACATGCATCAAGTCAAAAAGTATGATCGGATGGATTTCCCAGACATCCAGAGGCAAGGTGAGTGTGATACCTCAGAGATACCATGAGAGGGTTGCATTGGGAGTACAGGTTATTCAAAATTGAAAGTGATGTCAAAATACACATTTTTATTTTCTCAGATTGTAATGTTTCAAAACAGTGTTAATTTAAATTTTTTATCAATATAAAGTTAGTCTTGTTTCCATTTAACACTTGCCTTTTACATCCGTGATACATAATAAGGACTTTTGGTCGATGGGCCAGTCTGTAACTGTATTGTTCGTTTCTACTCTTATTTCTCCCACATTCAAAATCTTTACAATATATACTGTTTTGGATCCGGCCAGAAACTGTGGCCTGCAATCCTGCACGATGGTGCATTGGCCTGGCAGTCACCTGGGAGGGGAATGATTTTACTTGGAGAGACGTCTGTATCTCATCACAACCCAGTGACTATCTTTGATCAATCAGGTATTCGCAAGGTACACATGAAGTGATGTGTGTGCTTGTCCGATATCTCCTGAATTGACAGAGGAGGTTGCAATCATGAGTACACAGACACACACACACACCGACGCACCCACACACAGGTATTCCAAATAGTGGCTTAAAAACCTCATCAGTCTGTTAGTCCACTATATGACAAATGTTTCATCCAACCATTTTGGGAGTTTCTCCAAAGTGTGTTTACATTACAGGATCCCTGGGTGAATCTGACGAAGGCTGACATTTACTCACTGAAGGAAAACATAATTTTTAAAGGGAAGCTGTACGTCATATTTATGGGACCAAAATATTTGTGTACTTCTTGAAAAGTATGCTCAGTGAAAAGCTTAAGTTTATCAGTATACTTTCTCATCCAGTGTACTTAACAAGCATACTCAATAGTATGGAAAGGTGCTGATTTGGACACAGCCTCAGTGAAAACCCGGAAGTAAGTATATCATCTGGGGGTTTTGAGGACACTACATATAGAGAAAAATGTTCCTCCTTAACAACTTTCTCATCCAGTGTACTCAACAAGTATACTAAATAGCATGGAAGGTTGCTGATTCGGACACAGCCTAACTCATTCACTCAATCACTGAATGAATGACTGATTGACTGATACTGACTCATTCACCCTCAAAAGCCTGAAACAGAACTGTGTGACTGATGGACAGCTATAGACTGATTTGCTGAATGACAAATAGACACTCAAATGAAAAGAGGGACTGGCTGCTATAAAGTACTCTCAGGTAGATATGCCTCAGAGTGTCTTTGAAAGAAAGATTGGCATACAGACCTTCTCCAGCAGGTATTAAGACTCTTAGGTGATCCAACTGGGATAATGAGATGTGTCCATGTAGATGAAGAACTCAGTCCCTGTGAAAGGGGGAATCGCACATTTAAAAGTCAAGGACTCCAAATGACCACCAGTCCACAGGAAAAAAAGTACTTCTTTCCTTGGTAGATTTGATAGCAGGCAGAAACACAAAAATCATTTAACAGACACACTCACACTAAGTCGCTGACAAGGAAATATTTATGATGGCAGGTATGCCATCCGCCAACTTACGGCTTGGCGGGGCATGCTCCATACCTATACATTCTACATGTAATGGGTAGATTTGTCAGCCGCTAGCTTATCTATAATAAACAAAGACTTAGGCTGGGTTTTTCCGTGAAGCGTATTGTGACAACTAGTCACATGGCAGGATAATAGCATGCAGGAAAAGCAGAATCTCTCGTCACACAAGCTGTTACAGTTCAAGCCTATCTGCATCGGACAAGCGCATTGCCTCCATTTGCCAAGCACTAGGCTGTGGTTTCTCGCAGCCTGGAAATAAATAAAATAATTATGTGTTAATTTAGTCATTTTGTTGGTGTTCTGTGCATGCAAGAGGTGGTTTGAAATCCCTGATTCCCTAGTGATGGAAAGAGGTAGTTAGGAATCTATACTCTGACACAGTAAACAGCAATTTGACATAGCTACACAGTCTCTCACCGCAGCATTCTGCAAATGAGTGCCAACTGAAGCTGTTGTGGGTCGCACCTGTCTATGATCCCACCAGGCAACCGGGCCAGGACATTGAGATACATTTTGCATGACATATGAGCTGCACAGATGTGACAGCCCTTTCTATGTATATTTTGCAAACATATCTTTGGGTGGAGCCTTGAGGCTACATTTGTGCAGTACAGTTACAGCAGCAATAACATTGGGCAGGTTGACAATTTCATAAAAACCCGAAAATTACTAACCAGCCATACATCACTCAGCCAACAAATAGCTTTTGTGCAATCCTAAAGATGCCTTTGGTTTACTCCTAAGCAGTCAACTCCTCCAACAGCACAAGGTCAGCCATTGCAAGGCCATACAGACCTGTAAGTCATTTTATAGCTAATTTTGTTTAATGATTAACTGTGTGTTTTAATTAGCATATTTAACGTCATATAACATTTAAATTTAATCAATTCAGTAAAATGGTAGCGTACTGGGAGCATTCATTACGTTATGAGTCCAATTAAACAAGTTAATAGCCTGCAATTGATTAATAGGCATCATCTAATGCATTTGATTTTTACAATCGTAATGTATTAGCTACGTTTGCATTGTGTATTTCAGAGGCTACATTTTGTCATGTGAATTTAACAGAAAATTTAAATAAATTCATGTTCAAATTTATATCCAGAAGCTACATTTAGTGGCATTTAGAATTTACGTATGAGGTATGCGTGGTCCTGAGCAGGTGTAAAGTTTGTTTGTACATACGAACAAATCTCAGATACGAAAATGTTGATGAATGCCAAAATATGGGCAACATTTCTAATATGAATGATTTACGTATAAATTCGTTCTGCTCACATTTCATGAATGAGGCCCACTGGTTGACTGTAAGTAAACGTGACACTTTGGAGGAGCATGTGTGTGCTTTTATGTGCTCCGCAGAGCTGAACACAACATTAAAATAATGATAACTCCAAATCACTGCTTTAATTCTTTGGAATTAAATTATGTAGATTCTGTGTGATTTTTTAAGTTTTAAAGACAAACAGAATATGCCACCAGAATAATTATAGACAATTACCTGCATGCTTGATATGCCAATAAAGTTACACAAGGCATGTTTGAAAAACAAAATATTGAGAAAGACAAGTTTTAGTGTTTTTAATCATTGTAATAGTAACCACTTCCCCAAAAACTCTTCATAATAACACAACACTGTATTTATATTTACTTAAATCGAATGAACACTGTATTTGAATTTATCAGTCAAATTACTTTAATGTACTTAGCGTTAATGAAGGAAAAACCAGCAAAAGCCAACTGGTCATCAGGGTCAACCGAGCCAGTGTCCCTGTCTGACAGACAGGTCACCTTGCTCAGGAACTCCAGGTCCAATAGGTCATCTTCAGGATCACCCTGTTACAGGTAGACCAGACACACGAGAATGAGAGTGAAAGAGACAGTTGAATTAGTGCATGATGGGAATACGTTTGGTTCCCTTAGATTTTACCAGGCAGAAGAATTGGTGGCTTGTAAAGGAACATTTAGCTTAGTGCAGAAGCGTCCTGTGTGCAAAAAACTCACACCCTGACACCGGATTTATACCAAGAGTCAGTCTGGTTGGAAGTCATTCAATTCGGAAGGCGACAAGGCACGATTATGCCAGAGTCGCTGGTTAAAAATATTTTAACTTCCGCGCAAATCGCCATGACCAGCCAGTGTGTAAACCAATCATATGAAAGGAGGAGGGTCATTTCATTAGAACACGTAATTTCCCTTCAAACTGTCATTCGTAGCTTTTCATGAATGCTTTGGCTATTAAATCTTTCCTATCTAATTTGCTTAAGTTATGTTTCAGCTTGCAAAGTTAGCCAACTAAACAAGCTGAAAACCTTTTTACCCGGCTTTACTAACTATGCTGTAGCTACATAAAGCAAATTAAGAAGTGAATCTCCTCCGAACCTGACTGACATCAGAAAGGAACGTCCACCTTACTAACTTCAACGCTGTCATTTTCAGTACCAGCGGCGCATACCTGCGACGCTACCGCTTTTGGTGTAAATCCGGCATGAGCCTGCAGTCCTGAGACTCATTTCCTCTCCAACTCATTCAGTTAGATAGATTAAACCAAAAAAATTACCAATCATGCCTTGAGGCTTTTCTGTGAAAATGTTAGGCATGAGTAAAATGTTTGACTTAAACATGGCGACTCCCTATACGGACAAGACTAGGAGTCCACATGTTGCAACTGCCTGCTGAGGCGCTCATCCAAAAGTCCTGGGCAGCTCTACTAACACCAGATCGCCACATGACTGGTAAGAATAAAGCAATCGCTTTCCTCTTTGCAATACATATAACAGAACAAAGGAATGTTCTTTGCATTGCTTTTGAAGCACAATGTGCGGGTAACCATTTCCTACAGCATTTCAAGTTTAAACCTATGGACCAGCAGATCTTACCACTATTTTTGGTTTGAAGGGGGGCTCCATCTCCCTCTTTTCAAGAGTAGGCCAGTCAATGGCATCAAAGAAGGGATGTGCCCGAATGTCTCCAGTCACACCCAGCCTGTGAGTCGGGTCCCTCTCCAGAAGCTGTAGAGGGAGATGCGATGGGACAAGATATTTTGAAGTGCAAGTTTGGAAGGGGTTTGCTGACACTGGATCCACATAGCAGTCTCCCTTGGTGTGTGGCAGTGTTGTATAATGCCGTTGTACCGTTAAGCAAGGCACTTTACTTGAATTGCTTCATTAAATATCCAGTGGCATAAATGGATACTGGGTAAAGGCTGTCTTAAGTTGCTCTGGATAAGAGCATCTGCTAAAAGGCATGTAATGTAAAAAAAATATATAAGAATGATGCAAAATCACTGACTTGCTTGCTTGCTTGATCACCATCTGACTGTTGGACAAACATAATGATCTCCTTGCTAAATGGCTCACACATTAATTAAATGAATGGCTTTTTACAGATAAAGCTGTCTTGACAAGCAAGTTGACAAGATGATAGATTTACAGACCTTCTCAAGCAGGTCCTTTGACTCCTGGTTAAGCCAGCTGGGATAATCAATTGGGTCTGTGCAGACAGACGAGGAGAGCTCATCTTCATTATCCCCTTGAAAGGGGGAATCACCGGTCAACATTTCAAAGACAAGGACCCCAAGTGACCACCAGTCCACAGGAAAAGAGTACTCCTTTCCCTGGAAGATCTGAGAGCATGACAGGGAGACAAACCAAACACATTCACTGACATCATTACAGAGACACACAGACCGAGGCTGTGGTCCAATCTATTCAGTGTTCTGCCCTTGCAAAATGTACTCAGGAGGAGGTGACACAGCACCAAAGAACACATTTCATAATCAAGGGGAGGAACCAGAGTTTGTTGAATTGGACTGCACTCTATGCACTTGGAAACTAGTCAAAGCTAGAACGGTGCCTGTTGCATTGTGTTTTGCAATGCAGCTCTTTCGGATTGTATATTGGCATAATGGCCAGGAGAAGATGTCTTTATGACATGGTTGCTTTAAGTGAACATTTTGTAATATAGATGTTGTAACCTGCTGGCTATAGCAAATATAAAGCCTGACAAATGTGGCAGCAATATTTGTAAAACTTAATGATGCAAAATATTCCTACTACATTACTGTGTGCTGTGCAGATCCTACTGCAAGTAATAACAGTATATAATATAACCATTTAAGTCACATAATCAACATAATAATTTAATTTATTCAACTTTACATGTGCACAATTAAAAATTATTTTTACAGCGCTTCACTTGTAAACACTTTAACAATGTTTGCAGGTTTTCCCCTGGAGATAATAGGCTAAAGGCACACTCAGTAATTTTGGTTGCTAATCGACAAAAATTACTTGGTTGCAATTAAGTACCTCGTGGATCATGGTTCCCGTAGTTTATTTTTTTACAGTGTAACCAGCTACAATACAGTACGACAAAACCATGGCTGTGTCCGAATCAGCACCCTTCCATACTATTAGGTAGGCTTGTTGAGTAGACAGGACGAGAAAGTTGTTAAGTAGGGGATATTTTCTCTAAATATAGTATACTTAAAACCCCGTATGATACACTTACTTCCGGGGTTTCGTTGAGTATATTCTGGAGCACACTTTTCAAGAAGTACACAAACATTTTGGTCACATAAATATGACGTGCAGCTTAAAAGCCCTATTCGGACGGGATAAGTTTTCAGGACAATGTCTGTAAAGTAATGATTACCACAGGACATCTGTAATGTTAATGGCCGATTCGGACGGGATAAAGTATCTCCGTAAACAGCGTCTAGAATTACACAGATGGGAGTGTCTACTCCATGTTGTCCTCACACTGAAAATGTTCTCCACGAGTCATACAACGTTACACATTATATCTGCAAACTGATTGCTTCTGGTAGAAAATCGCTGTCGGAGCAATTGAAAAGATGCAGGCGCCAAAAAAAAAAAAACTACGTGGAGACAATGTTGGCATGGCAAACATGTCCACAAAAAGCGCGAGGAATCCTGCATTACACCTCTTTATTAACGTTAGTTTGAAAAAAAACAATATTAGGCCATAACATGTATGTAAGGCTATAGATAGGCTACAACAGCTTATCTAAAGCTGCCACAAGCGTTGCCCCACTGTAGCCTGTTTTTTATTTTTTTTTATTTTTGCTCTCTGTCTTCTTATTTTATGTAACGTTACACTAATTTAGAAGTCGGCCATTAGTTGTGGCTTGCACTTGGATCGAAGAGAGCACAAAGGCGTCATCGAGTGCTTACGTGAAAAACCAGGAGAAAAGACTGGGGGAAACTAATTTCTCACAGGAAATATCCGAATTTTACCAGACATGTCAATTCGCACGGGATTGCTTTAACCTGGGGTAATTTTTACAGGACATTTAACAGGAGGTAAAAGACTCCGGAATCTTTACTGGCTTTACTCCCGTTAAAGTTACGGACATGGCAGATTCAGACGGGACTAAAATAGCGGAGCTCCTCCGGTAATTATTACATTACCCCACCCCCCCTGTAAAACTTATCCCGTCCGAATAGGGCTTTTGTTTAAAAAAATTAAGCATAGCTTCGCTGACGTTTTTCACAACACGTGACATGGCCACAGCTTCTGTGAGTACACTACACAGGAGACTGGACGCAGTAGATAGGGCTCTGATTCGGACACAGCCCATGTTTTATTTGGCAAAATGTTCGCTGACTATTCTTTTCAATATATTATCTGATGAGTGAGCACCAAGTAAAAATTACAAATGAGTGATATGTTTGAGCTGTGCAAGGAATACAAAAATCAGATATTAAAAAAAAAGAAGAATGAAATGCGTAGCAAGTATAGTGTGGGCCCGACACTCATTTTAAATTACTTATTTTTCCTTTTGAAGTGCTGTTCATGAGGATCTTTATCATTACTTTTATTACGATAATAATTCTATACTATATTACGTTTGTACCATATCTTCGGCTTTTTGCTCATTGTAAGAGATTCACGTTTTTTTAGCAAACAAAATTACTGAGGGGGCCTTTGTTACAAAGGAATTTCACTGCCTGAAGTCTGCAGTTCTGGCCCTCAACCAAAACGGAGGGTGGAAAGGCTTATTTGACATAATTCCTTGTATTGTTAACAGATTGTACCATTCTCGATATGAGTGAACAAACAACTTCTGGATTCTAAAGTGGGGAGTGTAAGTATGCAAGGGTATATCTTTAAATGGATTGGACTGTTGCCCGAGTCACCAACATCACCACTAATTAAGGGACACACACTGCCTAAATCTCTGACATCATTTCAGAGAGCCCCATACCTCCGGTGCAATGTAGTGCTCAGTGCCACAGAAGCTCATTGCTTTCCCATCAATCATGTTGTCCTTGCACAATCCAAAGTCCACAATTTTAATGTGTCCATCTCCATCCAGCATCACATTGTTCAGCTTCAAATCCCTGAGGAGAGAAAAGAGCAAAACCTGTGAATTTATGACTGCCTCGTGATAATATTCAGAACTGAAGCCCCAACAGAAAAATCTAGGATGTGAATGATCCATGAACACTTTTTCCATCCTCCTTTCAAAAATGTTTTTACTTTATTCAAACGGGTAGAAAGCAGAGAGGGTAACAGATATGGAAGGGATCACAGCTCAGAGGGTGCCATGGTGGGAGAATTGAGCCTCCGCCCATGCACAGGAACTTGTATATGGCTCAAGAGTCACCATACGGACTGCGCCACACATCTCACCCATAATCCATGACCACTTGATTTCATGTAGATGGAGGAACAGGAGGATTTTACCTGTAAATGACTCCATTCTGGTGAAGAAATTGGAGCCCACAAATCATCTCTGCAACATAGAATCTATGTAAGAGGAGAGGGGGAAGCAGGAAGGAAATAAAAAATGTCAGATATTTTTTCATTAAGGCTTTGAAGTCAAATGACTTGAGGGTACCTCGCTGACTGAAACCCTGTACAAACATTTTATTGACATTTTGACTTTTATTTTCCTTTTTTAGGGGGGGGGCAGAAAAGTCCTTAAACTGATTATTGGACTCTCAATTATTTTCCTTGATTAACAATACAGCAATTAATTCACAAAATACTCAATACCATCAGATATAGCCAGTTCTCTTCATTTAGACTAATATGCAAGTAATAATTATTTTTATTTGCATTGCAAAATTGTGGACATTTTTATCGACATAAAATTGTGATACATGTACTCTGTTCTTTTTTGTTTATAATTGAATTGAAAACTCGCTCTCTTTGTAAAAACACCGGAGAAAAACGAAATTATCGCATATCCCTGTGTACAGCTCTTCTGTCCCTCCCAGGGGTGTCACGCAGCATGTGATAGTCACATATAGCAGGACTTGACCATGACAGGCTGGAAATTTCACCATGGAGACACCAGACACAACTAACAATCAACTGAGAGGCTGCTGGGGGTGTAGTAAGGAGCCCATTTACTCACTGTGTGCTGTGCAGATCAAAGTGCCCCAACACCACTATATGGAAATACAGGTCTCTCCCATTCACATACTCCATAACAAAGAAAAGGCTATCCTAGGGACACAAAAAGCACACTGTCATTCATCACCTGGACACACACCTGACTGATAGGTATTCATTTTGTTTGAAAGATGGAGTACAGGTGTGTGATGGGGTGATACATTACCTTGGTCTGGAAGGTGGAGTATAGGTATGTGAAGGAGAGGGCCATTACATTGCTGTAGAAGGTAGAGTACTGCTGCATGAGAACAATGCATATTACCTTTGCCTGGAAGGTGGAGTACAGGTGTGTGATAGGAATGGGTATTACTGTAATCTGAAAAATGAAGTACAGGTATAGTGAGAATTTTGGTATTCACCTTTGTTTGGAATGTGGAGTAGAGGTGCGTGAGGAAGGGGTTCTCTGCAGCTAGGGTCAACACCCTCTTCTCCACCATGGTGCACTCGACATGGCTATTCGCCAGGACATGCTCCTTCTTCAGGGTTTTTACAGCAAAGTACTCTCCACTCTCTTTCAGCTCTGCCAGCATAACCTGAGAGATTAGAGAAAGAGAAGAGGGGAGATGCGGAAAGGGGAAGGACAAAGGGGAGTGAGGACAAGATATATTTTTGTGGAGGACAGGAATGAAGAGAGGAGGCAAGTAGAAGGTAAAGGAGTACAGAGGATGAGAAAAGACACATGGAGATGAGAAAGGAGCAGTGTTGTAAAAAGTACTCAAAATTCATACTTTATTAAAAGTAAAGATACCTTGCTGGAAAATGACTCAAGTAAAAGTGAAAGTCACCCATTCATATACCACTTTAGTAAAAGTATCAAAGTATCTGGTATTAAGTGTACTTAAGTATCAAAAGTGCATTCATTATAAAATAATTACTTAAAGGGTAAGTTCGCTATTTTGGACCTTGGACCCTATTTGCGGTCCGTCTTCCATGAACCTGACCCATGAAGTCCATTTTTTCGCTGATCGGTCCAGTATTGAGTTCGGTACAGATTTCCTGTAGGCTCTCACTGGGCTACAATGGAAGTGAACGGGGCAATCAGAAATGTTATGGAAAAACAACGATAAATATGCTTTTATAGCTCAGTGTGTATTCTTACGGTCTCAGTATGCTCTCCTGTGAAATGTAGGCTATCGCAAACGCAAACCGAACGTTGAAACAACAGTTCCATTTGAAACAGAACTATTTCTCCGACCGCACTACCTCGCACTGTAAACTTCCGCAGTCTAGCTACGTTGTAGACAGGGGGGGCGCTTGAAAAGCAGTTGATCACAAATCCTGACCTCCCGTTGGAGTTTACTAGCTAGTAGCCTACAGCAGAAATATTTGTAACGCAGTTTTTGTAATCATCATTTGTAATAATTCATCACAGCAATGGTGCGCGAATGTGCAGTCCCCGGTTGTGGGAATAAAATGTCTGGACGCTCAAATACCAGTTTTCACAGGCTCCCGTTCTCTGACCCAGAAAGATTGAGACTTTGGCTGGTTGTCTTACGGATCGACATAAACGCTCCAGTCAATCAACTCCGTTTGGCAGACTCGCGAGTTTGTGGAGCGCATTTCGACGCTACTGATTTCTGTAACCGCAAATCAGAAGCAAAACACTGGTTTCTTAGAACACAGCTGTTCCTCGTGTCGGACCTGCAGCACTATCAAGCACCGGAGCGGAGGTAAGTTATATTTAGCTATAACGTTACTAACATTTTTATTTTTTTTGAGCGCGTCCTCTGACCCAGCACTCAATACCAACTAACAAAATCCGAGCTTGACATAAGTTGTTTTCTTGTAACAAAACTGTCGGAAACGTTCATCAACTATAACTTTTTACAATTCTATAATGTTTTATTTACAAATGCTTGACGCATGGTGTCCTGTCCAAAGTTTTCATCTATCACATATCTGTTGGCAGTCATAGTGTAATGGTAATCAATGGAGATGATCCAGTGTCATCCACGGATACATCCAGGTTTTCAATGGCATTCGGTAGCAACAGATCCCACTCCCTACAACACAAACTTTACTCCTCTCTGGGCATCTGCTTGCACCTCTTGCAAGAACACCAAAAGTCCCCCGAAATTCTTGGTCTAGCCTCGGCAGCGACTTCGGATAACATTACCTGCGCAACTTCAGCCTCTCTCTCTTCTCTTGCTCTCTTATCATCCATCTCTTGTAGTTCCGTGTCCGTGTATTCTGGCTCAAATCTGTAGCCAGTAACGTCAAAGTCAAAATCGAATTCTTCGTCTTCGTAATCATTATAGTCATCCATCATCCAAGTTTTTTTGTGGAAATTGTAGCCTACGTTGCTGCAGGTAAACAAACGCAGACTGCTCAGCTAGATAGTTTCGTAAACGGCCGGCACACCTTCCCGCTCCCCTACCCCCGACACATAGTACTCCGCGAGTGCAGCGCAAACAAGCAACAGAGAAATGCTTACTTCCAAGCCATGCCAAGCACGTAAAAATGTTTGGATTGAGATACATTTCACAGGAGAGCATACTGAGACCGGTAACAATACACCCTGAGCTTCCCGTCTCATTTATTGAAAGCACATTTATCGAACATTTCTGATTGCCCCGTTCACTTCCATTGTAGCCCAGTGAGAGCCTACAGGAAATCTGTACCGAACTCAATACTGGACCGATCAGCGAAAAAATTGACTTCATGGGTCAGGTTCATGGAAGACGGACCGCAAATAGGGTCCAAGGTCCAAAATAGCGAACTTACCCTTTAAAGGGATAGTTCGGAATTTTGGACATAATGTCTCAATTATGACTTACCCATGATGTAGTTGATTGATGGAAACCATTTTCAGCTAATTCCATGCTGTCCCTTCTTTTGGACATACACACGTTGCTAATGCTAGCGCAACTCTAAGGTAACCGGTAGGATCCACTACCAAACGCACTTAAATACTCCACAGTGCACCCAAAGCAAATAAAATACGACAGTCTATCGGGGTTATTTTGAGTGTTTATACCATCATTTTTGAAGTCAAACTATCGTTGAATCCTTTACTTTGTGCTGACCTATATTCTCTGTGGAAGTACGGCGGTGGAGCGAAGGTGGCCATTGCAACTTGTTGCTCTTCTTTGTTGTTGTAGTCAACCAGTGCCGGCAATACATTCGTAGGTAATGTAAAGTATCTCTCCCCAGATAGACTGTCGTCGTATTTTATTTGCTTTGGGTGCACTGTGGAGTGTTTAAGTGCGTTTGGTAGTGGATGCTACCGGTTACCTTAGAGTTGCGCTAGCATTAGCAACGTGTGTATGTCCAAAAGAAGGGACAGCATGGAATTAGCTGTAAATGGTTTCCATCAATCAACTACATCATGGGTAAGTCATAATTGAGACATTATGTCCAAAATTCCGAACTATCCCTTTAAGTATTAAAAGTACAAGTGAAAGTACATGTGTATTGTTAACAAAAAAAAACAAAGCAGACTATTTTTCAGATCATAGGCGCCGAGTATATTTTTTACCAGGGGGTGCCCTAAAAAAAATTCAGCCATAGGCACAATCCCCCCTTTAAAAGCCACGTTAAATTCTATTCAATTAATTTTGCCGAAATGTTGGATTTATTTGCTTGCAGTGCTATAATAACCTATTTAGCTGACAGGCAGGCTACTAACTGGCAAGAATCTCATACATGATTAGGCACATACGCAAGTGTAAAAGTGCGTTAAAATTGTGTGCCAGTTCAAAAAAAATTTAAACCAATTTTAGCCACCCTTACAAAAATTTTGGCCTTCAAGCAAATGTGCAGAAAACCTTTGGCATTGTTGCAACATGTTTGCGGCAAGCTCATATTTTCACATGCAAATTTGTGGGAACTGAACTGCCATTCACTTCTGGCAAAGTTTTTAGTTCACCACTACTGGCAAGCTGACAAACCTTGGGCAACATTTGAACACAAAAAAACGCTTAAAAATGTAAACAAAAATAATGGTGGGTTTGTGCTATATTTAGTTTGATCACTTTTGGGTGTAGTATTACTTTAAATCAAGTAGGCTACAGACCACCAAACTATATAGAAAACGGTGCTACAAGCCTGATAGGTAACTGGCTGGTGTGCTGTTCTCTTCCATTCTGTGTTATTTTTTACTGAGTAACGAACCCAGTCTTGGAAATTGTAGCTGAGTAAAAGTATCTATTTTATTTTGAAAATGTAGTGAAGTAAAAGTTGTCAAAAAACAACTTAAGTACAGTAACAAAGTATTCCTTTACAACAATGGAAAGGAGAATAGGTAGAATGCGTTATTTTCTTTTTTGTATGGTTAGTGTGTTTCTCCTGTGTGTCATCTGTTTCTTTTACTGTGTCATTATTTGTTAAACCAGTCATTGTATGTTGTTCCTATGTTTCTCAATATATCTATTAATTTGTAATTTGGTATATACAGTTAAATTCAAAAGTATTGGGACAGTGACACAATTAATTAATTAAAGTGCAGACTGCCAGCTATAATTTTAGGGTACTTGCATCCCTACCGGGTGATCCATGTAGGAATTGCAATCTATTGTATACATCGTCCCCCCATTTTATGGGAAGATAAGTAATGAAACACTTAGCTGCTCAGCTGTTTCTTGGCCAGCTCTTTTTGCATCATTAGTTCATGCACAAGAAAATGGACAAAAAGTCTAGAGTTGATTCTATGTGTGCAATTTGCATGTGGAGTCCATTGCCATTGTTTCTCAACATGAGGACCAAATAAGTGTAAATGAAATAAAAAAGTACATTTGAAAAACTGTAGAGTTCTGGAACAGTCTTACGGACAGATGAGACTAGTATTAAAAGTACCAACGTGGTGGATAGAGGAAAGTGTGGAGAACAAAAGGAACTGCTCATGATCCAAAACACCTCCCTCATCTGTGAAACATGGTGGAGGTAGTGCTATGGCTTGGGCAAGTATGGCTGCCACTGGAACAGGCTTACTTGTCTTCACTGATGATGTGACTGCTGAGGCCAGCAGCAAGATTAATTCTGAAGTGTACAGAAACAACTTATCTGCTCAGATCCAACCAAATGTCTCAATACTCATTGATTAACTCAAGTTAATCGACTGTCTTGAGTCCAATTGAATATGCTTTTCAGTTGCTGGTGACAAGATTGAAGGCAAAACATGCAAAAAAAATGCAAAAATGGTGGTGTACATTTAATACCCTATGGTGTTTATATGAGACCATGGTCTCATATAAACACCCTCGGGTGTTACATGTACACCAGATTTACACCGGCATTTTTGCTGTACAGAAACAAACAGGAATTGAAGATGGCTGCATTACAGGCCTGGCTGAGCATCACCAGGTAAGATACCCGGCATCTGATAATGTCTATTGGTTGCAGACTTCAGGCACTCATCGAATGAAAATGATTCACAACCAAGTACTAAATATGATGAGTTTATGTCATATTATATTAATCTGTAGGAATCACCCGATATGGATGTAAATACCCTCAAATTAAAGCTGGCAGTCTGCACTTGAATCGTTTTATTTCAAATCAAATGTGCTGGAGTACAGAGCCAAAACAACACAAATTGTGTCACTGTCCCATACTTTTGCATTTAACTATGTATGTGATCACAAGAAGAATGCTCAATTTTAAATGTAGCAGGAAAAAAAGGGGGGCAGGGGAAAAAGAATATGGCTCTAATTATGTGTTTAAAGATATGCAATTATTTGTAATCATAATAGAATAGAGATCATGAAGGACTGCTTCTTTATGCGTTTAACACACAAACAACACTAACATCCACGTTGTTATGAGGGAAAATGGGAGCATGTTCATAGAATTGACATACAGGTGTACCAGAAGGTGACACCACCCTACCTTTCCAAAGGCTCCCTTGCCCAGCACTTTGTGGAACAAAAAGCTCTCAGGGGAGAGTCCAGAGGAGACTTTTTCAACCTTTTCTTCCAGTTCATGATGCGGCAAAGTGGCATTCAACACCAAGTCATGTTGGATCTTTGAAGCAGATTCCTCTAGTATTTGTATGGTCATTTCCTCTGGGTTAGGTTGGATCAGAATTTCCAGCTCCTCCAGATTGAATTGTATCTGAGCTCCTATTTGCTGCAAATTAAACTGGATCTGGGCAAGCATCTCCTCCAGATTAAGTTGGATCTGGGCCTCCTTGCTTTCCAGGTCAAGTTGGGTGTGGGCTGCCTTTTCTTCCATATTAAGCTGGATCTGGGCTACCATTGCTTCCATATTTAGCTGGATCTGGGCCTCCTTTCTTTCCAGGTTAGACTTGATCTGGGCCGCCTTTTCTTCCAGACTAATTTGTATCTGGGCTGCTATATTCTCCAAATTACATTGGATCTCTGCCTCTTTCCTTTCCAGATTAATCTGGATCTGGGCTGATATCTTCTCAAGATTACAATGGACCTCTGCCTCCTTCTTTTCCAGATTAAGCTGAATCTGGGCTGCCTTTTCTTCCAGGTTAAGTTGGATCTGTGCTGCCTTTTCTTCCAGGTTATATTGGATCTGGGCTGCCTCATTCTCTAGGTAAAGTAGGATCTCAACTGCCATATTATTTGTGCTAGGGTAATGTGGTGTCACCTTTCGAACAGGGCATGGTGGTGGCACCCTCTTATCCTGAACAGGTTGAGGTGGTGCCACCTTTGGAACATGATTGGGAGGTGCTACTTTTTGAAGAGGGCAGGTTGGTGCCACTTTTCGAACAGGGCAAGGTGGTGTCACCCTCACCTCTTCAACAGGCTGGGGCGGTACCACTTTTCGACCATGGTGGGGTGATGCTACCTTTTGACCAGGACAGGTTGGTGCCACCTTTCTAACAGGGTGGGGTGATGTCACCTTCTCCTTAACAGGAAGTGGGGGTACCTTCTTCACCTGTATAGGGCGATACGGTACACCCTTCCTTCGAACAGGGCAGGGTGATGCTCCACCTGTGTCACGAACAGGACGGGGTGATGTGACCATCTTTTCTTTAAAAGGGTGGAGTGGTATGTCCCTCTTCTCTGGAAAAGGGTGGAACAGTGGCTTCCTTTTTCTTAGTCCGGCCTGCTGGTTGTTTGATTGTGGGGTTCCAAAATCATCCCTATATGTGGTGATATATACCCTTTTAAGTAGAGAGTCTGAAGGCTGAAGAGAAGGAGAGAGGCAGACCAAAAATTAAGTCCTCACACAAACCAACTTCACCCACAGAGAGGAAACTCAAAACTCAAACCCTTCATTTTCAAAGGTATACAGCAGAGGTGGGGAACCTTATCCGAAAAGGGCCGGTGTGGGTGCGGGTTTTTGTTTAAGCCCAGCACTAAGAAACCTGATTCTACTTATCAAGGTCTTGATTGAAGACCATGATTAGTTAATTAGTTGAATCAGGTGTCTTAGTGCTGGGCCAAATCAAAAACCTAGGCTGCGTTCGGATCCAACTTAAAACATTCCCTTCCCTTGCTCTCTTCCCTCGAGGGAGCTATCTTGTGACGTAATTTGCTATGTGCAGCAAGAAAACTTAACAGGTGCTCTGCAAGGGAAGAATGACGAGAAACAAACAAAAATGGAACTGAACCGCCCTTGCAACATATAGGAAGTGCAACACCATAGAGTTGAAACGTGACCACCCACTTTTTCCGTGTGGAGCATTGCATTGTAAGATTTCCTTCTTGCTGGAATCTTGCATTGTATACTCTTGGTGGAAGGGAGGATAAACAAGGGAGTGAGGGAATATAATTTCTCCCTCCCCTTTCTTAAATTGGAACCGAATTCCACTTGGTGTGGCTGCCATATTTCATCCTGGCATTTTGGGGATTCCCCCCTTGAAGCAAGGGAAGCGAACGACAGGAAGAAAGGATACATTTTGGATCCGAACTTAGCCCTGCATTCACACTGGCCCCAATTTGGATGAGGTTCCCCACCCCTGCCATAAAGGAACAAAAATGGCAAAAAGCTTCAGCTTTTGCGCAATCCATGCATGGAATTAAAGTTTTGTCATTTCAAGCTACGGGATGTTTGAACTGAACACAAATTTTGCAGCTGAGGTAGGCAACCCTGGTCATGGACTAGTGCCAGAGATGGCCCTGGTTTTTGTTCCACCCAAACCTATAACTACATAACTAGATTAATTTTAATTAATCAGGCTTAATGAATGCAGGTGACCATGTGCTGGAGGCACTCAGAGTTTCACTCAGCATTTCACCATTCAGAATACTCAGGCTCAGACATCAAAATCTTGTGATCCAGGTCAGATTGAACAAAAACCAGAAACATCACTTGCACTCCAGGACTAGGGTTGCCTACACCTGCATTAGAAAAAGTGATGCAAACTCCAAATATCAGTAAACCAAATTTAAAATCACTGACCTCAGATTGTGTGAAAAAATTCATTTAGAATTTGTTGTCAGGATATCATGGCGTAAACATGTTTGTAGAACTAGCAGCTACAGAAAGTGCCCCATGCACCCATATTTATACGCCATGAAATATTCTGGGATGATGTCACAGTAAGAATGGGAAGTTCCAAGCTCCTGTGATGGCACAATGCTAATGTTTGAGAGCCAGATGTGTATCCCTTACAGACCCATTTGAGAGGATGTTGGGGAAATGTTCCCGTTTCAGAAATCAATTCCAGCTCTGTATATAAAACAAATGAGACACACATCCGCATCACGTGCACCGTGGATATCTCCGATAACAGGGGTGCACAACCTGGAGGGCCGGTCTGCGTGCTGATTTTGTCACAACCAGTTACCTCAGTTTTAGCTTTCTGACAGCTCTATAAATTACACTGGTTCACTCCTGTACTTGAGCACGGTAAAATCTTTAGGATACACTTGCAATCTGTGACTGTAGCTGGTGCTTAAACAAATGTCAGATCAAAATATGATTGAGCCAATTAAATAATTAAGAATCCAAAATCCTGAAACGGATCAGCCCTTGTTGTGCACCCCTTCATAAAATGTTCTCAAAACACACACACAATAATGCCTTCAAATACAGTACTTTGAAAAACCGTGACAACTGGAACTGAGAACCAAAGGCGAAGGATCTGTGGCAACTGAACTTGATTGCAAATGTCGCTCAAAATGAGCAGTTTGAAAATGTATGCAATAGGGCAAATTACCTACCATGCTATGCAAGGTTTTCATGTCCTAATCAGAGAATTTGCTGCGGTTTTAAATGGATATTTAATTTTTCATCTGAACCTGTGATTTCCCCTATACCAGCCAGTATAAAGGTCAGGTCAGGTCAGCAGGCATTTCTGTAAAATATCTAAAACAATCCTTCATTGAAAACAAAAACTGTCAGGAACAATCAAAAACACACTACAACTAAAAAATATCAAACAAACCCAGAAAGTGAACTGTCCCTTTAAAATGTCCAACAATTCACTGAAATATTTTACACCTGTAGGCCGAAAACATTCAACATTAATCTACTTTTTTGGGTGGTCGTCTACCCCCGACACCATAGGCCTATCGGTCATAGGTACGTTCTGTGGGTATACCCCGCCCCTCAAAGACCAACCGCGCTTGCAAATGTACTACGCATGCGTATTATACGTTTGTCCTTCTACTTCTACAAGGCGAGGTTGTTGGTGGAGAATGATCACGTCGTAACACGGATAAGCACATTGGCCAATCAATAAGATAACTTGCTTGCTAGAATATTCTCCGGTCAAAACACTTTTTCATGGAAGAATCTGGTAGGTATTGTCTCTTGTAACATACAGAGAAATATGGATTTCGCTGTGATTAAAAGGTAGCTAGTTATGAAGGTTTTCTGTTTGCTAAATAACAACGTTAGGCCCAAAGCATGCTTTTCAGCTAACGTTCGTAGTAGTAGCTGGTTATCTAACAGCTATAGCTAGCACGAAAAGGGCGTGTTAGCACCTTTTTTTGTGGAACCAGACATTTAGAATTCTAAAACCAAAACTTAAACGAGTTATTTTCAAGTTCTTATGGTCAAGCTCTAGTGCCAGGTAGCTAGCTTGCTACCTACCTGTCGATATCGTCTGATGTGATTAAGGTCTGAACTAAGTGTTTAGCCACACCGATAGTAACACACGCTACGTGGACGTAGCCTTAGCAATCTAAGCCTCAGCTACGCGTGTTAAACATTTTTTTAAATAAAATTTTAAATACATTTTTTACGTTTTTTTTTTTTTTTTTCGTTTTTTTTAAATGAAACGAGTAGTGGCGAATAATTCGAAGCCATGGTTAACGTTAGTTCGTGATCGAATATAGTTATCTGTGTATGTGTGTTACTGTTAGTAGTGCTCGGCTGTCCAGTGATTGTCATGCTTCTAAATATGGGCCATCTGGTTTGTCCAAAAAACATTAAACCATATTTCTTTTAAAAGAAAATAACAAAAAAAATCCACTGAAGATTAAAACATCCATGCATATATTACCTATCTGCTCCCAGGAAAAAGTGTATCTGGGGAAGGACCTAGCATCCTCTAGGTGTGCAGTGTCCATCTTTATAAGTGTTGGTAGCTGAAATGTGGATTTGTATGACAGATTGTCACCCAGTCAAAATACAACCAATGCTTTCCCAAGGAGTTTCATCTGCTGAAAAACAGAATTGCCTCATAAAAGTTCTTTAGTACATCTTTAGAAACATTATTTTTTTTGAATAATGATGCAGGCAAGGCTGTGTGTGGTGGGGTGGTGAAATTAAATAAGCTTTTGTCATTTGTCATTCCCAGAGCAGCTCTTTTCTGGAGTGGCCATGACGGGCATTCTGGACGTGGATCCTACAGGAAGTTTTGGCTCCCTAGGCATGGATGCCATTGGGCACAGCTTCCTGTCGGATTCCCTCATCTCTACCCAGGATCCAGTTCTGATCCAGGGCTCTGATACAGCTTCTAGTCCCCTCCCTGAAACCGTTGATGCATTGCTGGGCCAAGGGCAGGACCAGGAGCAGCAGACAGAACAACATGACCAGGTGCAGCAGTTGGATTCCCTGGATCAAGATTCAGTAGAGCATCTGCAACCTTTGGAACAGGACCTTCTAGAACAGTCTGAGCCATTCAAACAGGATCTGTTACATTTCTCGGAACCCTTAGAACAGGATCAGGTGTACCATTCAGAACAAATACAAAAAGACCATCTAGAATTTCCAGACCCAATACAACAGGACAATGAGATGTGCCGCTCAGAGCCATCGCAGGAGGACGAGGAGAATCGGGTGGAGTTTGTGCAACCCTTAGAACAGGATGAAATGTACCATTCAGAACCAATACGAAAAGACCATGTAGAATTTCCAGACCCAATAGAACAGGAGGATGAGATGTGCCACTCAGAGCCATTACAGGAGGACCAGGAGAATCAGGTGGAGTTTGCAGACCCCTTAGAACAGGATGAACTGTACCATTCGGAACCAATACAAAACGACCATATGGAATTTCCAGACCCAATAGAACAGGACAATGAGATGTGCCACTCTGAGCCGTTACAGCAGCACCAGGAGAATCAGGTGGAGTTTGCAGACCCCTTAGAACAGGATGAACTGTACCATTCAGAACCAATACAAAACGACCATATGGAATTCACAGACTCAATAGAACAGGACAGTGAGATGTGCCACTCTGAGCCATTACAGCAGGACCAGGAGGAACAGGTGGAACCCTTACCAAAAGACCAGGTTGGAGACCAGATGGGCCTTCCAGAACCTTTAACCCAGGATCAGGTGTACCATTCGGAGCTGTTACTGGAGGAGCAGGTGGAACCCTTACCAAAAGACCAGGTGGGCCTTCCAGAACCTTTAAGCCAGGATCAGGTGTACCATTCAGAGCCATTACAGCAGGACCAGATGGAGCAACTGGAAGGCAACGAAAAGGATCCAGAGGAGTGCCTGGAACCGTCCGAACAGGTTTCATCCCAGCCGGTAGATTCTCCGGAGCCTGGAAGCCCAACCAACATGGAGTTGGAGGACACATCAAAGGACAGTGTGGAAGAGGATCCCACCCCCGTCTTAGAAGTCCCCTTCCCTGCGGAGTTTGAGAAGTACTACAAAGCAGTGGAGGAAAACCCAGAGGACTTCACAGCGTGGACTTACCTACTGCAGTACGTGGAGCAAGAGGTGAGGCAGCTTAAACTGGGCAGATTCAACTGTTGTCAGCCTAGACCTGTCATGTCCCCATTTCTGACTCATCTATAAAATCACGTGGTTACTGTTGGTTTTTTGGGTCATTCAATCCCAAAGTTTCTGTGAGGCTAATGCGTTACCTGGGTAGTTAGAACTGTCACCAGTCTGACCGGCCTATTCCTCAAGCAGCTATCTAAGGCACCTGCTTGCGATTAACTTTGTTTTCCCCTCTCAGAATCACATCGGGGCTGCCCGGAAGGCCTTCAACTCCTTCTTTGCTCGATACCCTTACTGTTACGGATACTGGAAGAAGTATGCGGACATGGAGAAGAGGCTGGACAGCACACAGATGGCTGATGAGGTAAACTGGGAATATGGGGGTGGGATATGGATTCTTTAATGGCTGGTGTATTGGAGATCTGCATGAGGCAGTCAAACGCAAGTCCCCTTGTTCATTAAAAATCCAGTTACCAGCTTCCTAGTAACAAAAATGAAATTGGTCCAAATAGGCTTGTTGCCTCGTCAAATTAAACCAAGTGGAGCAAGCAATAGTGTGCAATGGAGCCTTATTAAATTACAATGTAGGGAGCTATTACACACTTATGAAATTTAATTAAACAATATTCAATAAAGTTGTATCTGTGCTATTTGTGAAGGAAGTAATCTTGATGGACAGTAAAGTATTTAAGATTTTGTTGGAAGGTCATTTAAAGCCTCACGAGTTAGACGACAATTGTAGTAAATTCTGAATAAAACTAGCAACAATTGGTTTATGCCATGGATTAGTGATTATGCTTCTCCATGGGGTCCAGGTATGGGTTTGAGCCTCTGTTTGTGTGCCCCCCCAGGTGTACCGGTGTGGGCTGCAGGCCATTCCCCTCAGTGTGGACTTGTGGCTCCATTTCATCAGCTTCCTGCGAGAGACTGCAGACGCCAGTGACAGCAGCACAGAGAGCCGTGTTCGAGCGTGAGTGAAGCTCACCCCCCCCCCCCCCCCTTAAAAAAACAATTTTCTGATACGCCATCTACGACCGCACAAGGGTTGCTTGTAGGTGCTCTTTGCCCTCAGTGACTGATCTTGTATCAGAATGAGTTTCCCTTTTTAAATGGTTGTTTGGAGTTGTGGGTAGGCAAACTGCATGGATAAAAATTGGTGTCAAGTCATTCTAATTCTAAATCCCAGTAGGTCACTTAACAAAAATTGTGCTCCTACAAAAAATATATACACTGCCTGTATTCACAGTTACGATGAGTTGACACTGATTTTTCTCCAAACGTCTGGTCCTGGATCTGGTCTTCGGGGCAGAAACTACCTGAAGCAATGGCAGAAGACTGATACTCTGTCGTTTTCTCTGCCAGGTGTCATGATCCCAGCCTGTAAAAACTCTCAAAATTCACAAAAAGGAAAATGTTTTTTACTTTTATTTATATATTTTTAGTGTGTCGCTTGAAGGACCTAGTCTCAGCAAGGCTGCCTCACCCCTCTTGTTTCTTTCAAGGTGGTCAGTGGGATATCTTTGTCTGTTTGGCCTCGGGAGAGGTCAGAATAAAAGGAAAAGTATTGACGTCTGAGGTCCCCATATTGGCTATGGATAGGACAGACATCAGCTTGGTGGATGAGGTCAGGGATGTGTGGGCTATTGGGGTGCATGGAGTAAGCTTGTTGCGTTGGAGTTTTAACGATTGCGGCAGGCCTCCCTGCTCTCAACCACGATGGTTTTGGGTCTGGCAGGGCATATGAACACGCGGTGCTGGCGGCCGGCACAGACTTTCGCTCCGACCGTCTCTGGGAGTCCTACATCAACTGGGAGACGGAGCTGGGGAACCTGGCACACGTCACCGCCATCTACGACCGCATCCTGGGCATCCCCACACAGCTCTACAGTCACAACTTCCAGAGGTGAGGCCCCAGGCTGGTCATCCATCAGAGTTAACACTCGCAAGGCAGACAGTCGTTACATACAGTGGCTTCAGAAAGTATTCACACCCCATTCATTATTTTTCATTTGCTGTGTTGCAAAGTCAAGTTAAAACATATTTACATGCGATTTTTTTCTACTCCTGTAGAAGTAATTCTCTATAATGTGCAAATTAACTAATTATCTTCAGGATCATAATAAAAAAAAGAAAGTAAATAGCACATTTACATACAGTGAGCACCATAATTCATTGGACAGTGACACATTTTGTTCTTTTTGTTCTGTACTCCAGCACTTGACAATGAACAATGAAATTGAAGTGCAGACTGTCCGCTTTAATTTCAGGGTATTTTCATCCATATCGGATGAACTGTTTAGAAATTATATCTGGCAACAGAGTGATGGTTTGAGGCTCGTTTGATACCTCAGACCCTTGATGCTTTGCAGCCATTTCACCAACCATACTGTTCCAGCATAATTTACAGCTAAATCTAGTCCCTCCCCCCAATTCCCAAAGAGATCCATTCAAATGCAGAGAAGTTATAGTATTGCTTGTAAGAGTACCAGAAAATAAGATATCAAGAGTCTCTTGATATTGTTGGGTCACACATCAGGAAGTCATGGCATGCAAAGTATATGCGACCAAATATTAACAATGATTACTTTATTCTACATTATGTTAAACTGTAACATTTTTTGATGCCCGAAAATGGGGGGAGGCTATGTACAAAATGTTCTATATATGGATGAAAATACCCTCAAATTAAAGCTGACAGTCTGCACAACAACCTCCTTGTATTTTTTAAAACTCAGTGTGGAGTGCTGCAGTACAGAACCAAAATAACAAAAAATGTGTCTCTGTCCAATGAATTATGGTGCTCACTAAGTATTCACTCCTTTTGCTTTAATGTATTTTTAAAGTCTCATCTCCCAATTCCCATTGAGATCTATTCAAATGCAGAGAGGTTATAGTATCACTTGTAACAGTACCTGAAAATAGGACATCAAGAGTCTTTTGATGTTGATGGGTCACAGACTTCAGGAAGTAACAGCATGCAAGGATATGCAACAAAATATTAAATAATATACTTTAAAAATACGTTAAAGCAAAGGGTGTGAATACGTATGTAAATGTGATGTTTCAGTTTATTTTTAATATAATCCTGAAGATATCAAAATACTTTATTTAGAGACACATTATAGAGAATTACTTCTACATGAGTAGAAGAAAAAAAAAACATGTAAATGTTTTATTTAATTTGACTTTGCAACACAGCAAAATGAGAAATAATCAATGGGGTATGAATACATTCTGAAGCCACTGTATGTTCAGATACAGAATTAAAATGCTATACATCTGATGCATGTAACTGGTTCACAATTCAATGTCTGGTGTGCATGTCGATGGAAAGTGTATTGTACAGGATCTTGTGGTCTACCTTAACCCCAATCCCCAGTATGGGAAAGATCAGTTTTCTTTTTTTGTGTGTTTTAGGTTCAGGGATCACGTGCAGAACAACCTGCCCAAGCACTTCCTGTCTGAGGAGGAGTTCATCCAACTGCGGACTGAGTTGGCTAATATGGGTGGGCTCAGTGGGGAAGAGGCCGCACCCACTGACGACCTGCCATCTGGCACAGAGGATCTTGCAGACCCTGCAAAGGTACATCCCTGTCCTACTTGTCCCAGCAGTAGAAGGCTCCTCCTCAGGCTCTTCCACATCAGCTGATTCAATATTAAATCCAGCCACATTTCCTCTTCCTGTGCCAATACAGGCCTTCCTCAGCTTACTTTTTAGCTACATGTGGCAATTTTGAACCAGCCTTAGATGGAAGGAAAGGAAAAGCAATTCTGCCCAACCCTTCACTAAGGGGTTATGACCAGTGATATTCTTTTGACCTGAGGGGTAACTATTGTGTGATGAGGCACGGGTTGCTGACCCTGTTTAACAATACCCTCTGTCCCTCAGTGAAGCTTTGTCCTGTGGGGCTTCCAGCCACAGTAGGCACTGGTGCAGCCAGGATTCAAACTGGGCCGTGCTGTACTGAGAGCTAGTACGTCAGCCCTATGTGGTTCTTGGGAAATGTAGTTCTTTAAACATAAGAAAATATGCTCTGTTCTGTTTTAGAGCCTTGTGCTTTATTTGATGTCAGTATGAATAGTCTTTGTTTGTTTGTTTCCCCTTCAGCGTGTGACTGAGATTGAGAACATGCGGCACAGGGTGACAGAGGCACGCCAGGAAGTGTTCAATCACAATGAGCATGAGGTCAGCAAGCGTTGGACCTTTGAGGAAGGGGTGAGTGCAGCCTGTGTGTGGCTTCTCCTTGCTTGAAATCCACAACTCAAGCTTTGATGAGCTCTTCTAACCTGTCCTGTGCTTACAGTATGACCTTTCCATGAAGAGTGGAAAGCTCCCTAGATCATCAAAATTAAATATTATTCTCGAGGTCACCAAAAAGAAATGTCGTTCCCTATAGGACCAAAATGCATTCATTTGTGATGAAACGGGAAGACGGGAGAAGTTCCTGGGGAAACCAATGGGAGATGCAAACCAATAATACATTTTTTTATTATAAATTTTTTTTAATTCCGTCAAAATTCTCCTGGAATCTCCCTCCCCTTTTTCAGCCAGTTGTGTTTTGGCAAACGTGTTTATTCTTCAACCAGTTTTCCATCTTTCACATCACCAGATAAAACGGCCTTACTTCCATGTGAAGGCCCTAGAGAAGACCCAGCTGAGCAACTGGAAGGAGTACCTGGACTTTGAGATAGAGAATGGGACCCCGGAGAGGGTGGTGGTGCTGTTTGAGCGATGCCTGATCGCCTGTGCCCTCTACGAGGACTTCTGGATCAAGGTAACTGGGCCTCTTCGTTCCCCTACCCCGCCTCTATAGCCCCCTTCAACAATATCAACTCCTCACTGAAGTTCTACACTGTTTGCCTGTCATGTTGATATGTGACTGTCTTGTATTAGGGGATGGCCTGCTTGCCAGCAGATTTGACTGCAGAATTTGCCAACTGCGTTGCATCTCTTCGTCCTACCTTACAGAAACTAATCTTTATGGTTCGATGAAGGTGCTGATGGGTTTAAAAGACATTTTAATGTTCTTGTCAATGGATTTACTGGCCAGTGCCAGGGAAGGGAATTTTAGTCATCTCTCTCTCTCTCTCTCTCTCTCTCTCTCTCTCTCTGTCTCTCTCTCTCTCTCTCTCTCTAGTATGCAAAGTACTTGGAAAACTACAGCATTGAGGGTGTGAGACATGTGTACAAGAAGGCCTGTACGATTCACCTACCCAAGAAACCAACCCTTCACCTGCTGTGGGCCGGGTTTGAGGAGCAACAGGGTGAGCCGCTTTGATATTGGCAGTCCCTTTAGAGCTGTCGCACCTGCTGAAATCTAGAATGGGCACAATATACTAATCCAAAACCAAGGCGGCTGCCGTTTTTTTGTTATGGTGGCCCATGAAGAATGTGGTACGAATACCTTTTTGTTTTTTGAACCAGTTTACACCGTATGTTAGTTATTTTCTCCTAAATTGGAGTGCAGTTGCATTGCATAGCATTCATTTAGCAGACGTTCCTGTCCAGAGCAAACTACATAAATTACCTGAGGGAATGGCAATTGAACTAGTGTTTTATAACATAAACGTCCTCAAAGTATCTTCTGCATAAATGTAGAGCTTGATTGTTTGAATGCCACGCTGTTTTTAGGCTGTCCTGTATGAATATTGAACAAGCAAAAACCGGCTATGATTTAGTGGAGATAGATTATGAATATGCACCCATAACTGCAACTGTTTTTCAGGGAACATTGAGGAAGCCCGGGGGATCCTGAAGGGCCTGGAGGAGGCGGGTGCCGGGTCTGGCCATGGTGCGGCTGCGCCGGGTCAGCCTGGAGCGTCGCCACGGCAACATGGAGGAGGCCGAGTCCCTGCTGCAGGACGCCATTAACAACGGGAAGAACGTGGGCGAGTCATCGTTCTACTCCATCAAGCTGGCCCGTCAGCTGCTCAAGGTGCAGAGGAGTTTGGAGAAGGCTAGGAAAGTGCTGCTGGAGGCCATCGAGAGGGACAAGGTGAGACGGGGAGCCAAAGGTACTACAGGCAAACTCAACCCTCTGTGAGCTCCTTGGCCTAATCCAAAATGACATGGCCAACCTGTGTTGGTCCACAGGCAATGTCTCAATCATAAATAACTTAAAAAGTAAATGACAATAAAGTCACATTGTTTTACCATAGTTGAAGTAATTACAGTGGGGTGCAAAAATGTGGGCACCCCTGGTCAAAATGCCTTTTACAATTATCTGAGTGAAGAGATAATTCTGGAGGTCTGGGGACTGTGATGGCCATTCCCAAACCTTCATCTCTTTCGTGGAGGTACTTCATGGTTGATTTCGAGGTATGCTTTGGATCATTGTTTTGCTGGAATACCCAACCTCTCCAACTTCAATGTCTGGACTGACCTTCGAACATTAGCCTCTAGAATTTCTTGATATTTGGTGGAATCCATTTTTCCTTCCACCCGCACAATATTTCTTGTGCTCCCCACTGCCACACAACCCCAAAGCATGATGGATCCACCTCCATGCTTAACAGTTGGCAAGGTGTTCTTGTTTGCAAATGTGTTACCCTTTTTTCTCCAAACATACCTTCTTTCCTTGTGGTCAAAAAGTCAATTTTGGCTTTGTCAGTCCAAAGCACATTGTTCCAAAATGCTTCAGGCTTCTCAAGGTTTTCTTTTGCATACTTCAGACGCTTTAAGGCTTATTTCTGGCAACTCTGCCATGTAGGTCTTTGTTGTTTAAAGTATGTTGTATTGCTGTCCTGTGAACAACTAGACCTACATCTGCTACTCTTTTCTTTTTTTTTGCAGTGATGTGTGGGTTCTTCTGAGCATGTATCACCAGGTCTCTTGCCTTGACTTCAACTGTTCCATTTATCTTCCATTTTCTGAAAATAGGTAGTTTGAAAACGTTGAGTTTTTTTTTTTAGTAATCGGGCCTTAGTAATCATCTTTTTAAAAAGTAACAAAGAATAATCCAAAAGGGTTCCCAAACTTTTGCACAGGGCATTTTTCCTTTTTTTTTTTAAATTTTGAAACTAAAAATTTTTTAATAAAAGATAATCTTGCTTTTAAATTTTAAGAAATGTGTTTTAGAGGTCAGGTTAGCTTCTGTTCACTTAGATATGAATTGTAAAAGGCATTTTGACCAGGGGTGCCCAAAGTTTTGCACCCCACTATAGTGCCTGGATTTCATCTGATCGGTTCATTCCCCTGGTTCATTAACCAGATGTTGCTTTGGGAAACATGAGGAGGTGGCGAGGTTTGTTGTATGACATGCATAGGTTTTAAAAAAATGTTTTGTTTTTTTTAAACCCCACCTGCCAGATGAGCCCCAAGCTGTATCTGAACCTGCTGGAGCTGGAGTATAGCGGTGACGTGAAACAGAACGAGGAGCTGATCCTGTCCTGCTTCGACCGGGGCCCTGAGCAGCCCCCTGCCGCTCGAGTCTCGCCTTGCCTTCTCCCAACGCAAAGTCGAGTTTCTCGAAGACTTCGGCTCTGATATCAACACGTATGCCCCCATACCCCCTTCCGACACACATTAGGAGAAATTTGCAGGCTTGAAGCCAACCTGCTGATATTCTGTGGGACTCATTTCCTTCTGCTGTCCCCCTCTCACAGGCTTGTGTCTGCCTATGAAGAGCATCAAAAGATTTCAGAGGCACATGAATCCACAAAGCGGAAGGCTGAAAATGGGTAAGGGTAATATTCCGCCATTGTGCAGTCTTAACTCTGTTTGACAGTCCACTTTACAGGACTCATGTTACACAAAGCCGTTTACATGCAATAAAAGTTGCAGCAGTAATTGCGCGTGATGCAACCAATCTTGTTGTCCAGCCTGTCCTTTGCCTTAAAATTAGGGCTGTCAATGTTAAGGCGTTAACTTTTAATTTTAAATGACACATTTTATTTATTTTTTAAAGGTAATCACATTATTTCGGCTGTGGTGGTCCCCATGAGTGCAGATCTATGATGAGATTTCCCATCTACCATCTTTAACCATTAATTGTAATTAAGATTAACTGCATGAGTTAATGCAGTGATGTTGCCAGCCCTACTTGCGGTATATACAATTATCTCAGGGTCTTCCACCTGTCTAATTTGTTCTGCGGTTTGAACTAAACATCTTTCATGTCTGCTTAAACAAAATGCTATTTCGATGTTTTCTTCCGTCCATATATATACTGTATATATATATATATATATATATTTTTTATTATTATTTTTTTACAAAAAATGTTAACGTAAAATAAAGACTTCTCTGTCCTCCTCAGTCCAGAAGTGAGGGCTTCATGCGTGGCGTGACATTTTTATAGTAAGCTAGCTGGCTGATTTCAACACCCAAGACATTGTGTCAGTCTATCAGGGCGCGAGACCTCCTGGGGACAATAATAAAAAATAAAAATAAAAATGTGTCCGGGACCAAAGGGGAAAGATTTTTTTTAATCCTCATTAATCAGATTGAGCCAGTTAAGCACCCACCCATGTGTTCGAGCCCTGTCAGAACCTCATTCTCTTCTCACGACTATATTGACACTGGTGTTACTTCCCTCTAATACACCGTAGATATGGGTATTACCGACATTTGCTGTTTCAGTGTGTATGGACTCCAGTCAAAAATAAAGCCAAACGTTTTGAAACTTAAGCACTTGTTACTACTCTTACATTTGCGCATGTTCTGCTCCCCACACTGCCCCCGCCCCAATCGTGATGTCAGAGTAGTACTTTGAAGGTATCTCTACGTCATATTGATACTTCTTATCGCCCACATCGGAAACAGCCGGCACCTGATTGGTTAGACCAAAGCCATAGAGAGAGAAAGCCTTGCCAACTCCAATGACTGCAATGTAATGGGGAAAAGTGCAATGCCATTCTTTGAGCGTCAGGGGGCAGTGCTGAGGCACTGCTAAACAGTAGAATCTGGAAAAATACATGGAGGTGAATGGAGCAAAATGCTATAAAATTATCATCACAGTCGATTTCAAATATTTTCGCGGAACTGGATTGTTACTGGCAATGTTACACGGCCTAATACTTATAATTAATACATATTTACACGTTGACATGGAATCGATGGTTGTGTTATGATCTCACTTTAAAAACATTCCCACTAGCATTGATGCTACGCAATGGTGATGTATTTGCCAGTTCCTGAATATTCATTACCGGCGGCTCCTCAGTCCATGGTAGCCAACTAGCCAGTCGCTTTCACTTGCTCAGTAAAACCATATATTCTCTAGAAGCTTCTAGAAGATTCTTGTTCAAACCAAATTGTCTGTAAGATATAAGGTGATGTACCACTGGTACTAGCTAGTACTTTGTTAGTATTTGCATAACCACAGAAAAAAAGTTTTTTTCCTAAACGGTTCAAGTGCGTAGAAAAGCATATTTTCTTAGGATTTAGGATAGGAGTTCAGCAGAGATATAGATTTTTCCCTTTGCATTGTTCAACATGAATTTATACAAATTTAAATAATTTTTCACCTAATTATTTGAATAGTGTTTAATGTATTCCACCAATCGGTTATTGACTAATGAAAATGTAGAAAAACAACTTTTTAAATTTGGGACGGTCCACATTGATGGTTCTGGGCCGATGGGGAAAAAAGTTAGTCTGGAGCACTGCAATCTGTGCTGACCAGTGTTTCCCATTAATGTATTAAACTGTGACGGCCCGCCACAATTAAATTTGTACCGCCACTGTTTAAAATTGATCAAAAAAAGATATCAAAAATAAAAATTGTATGTGCGTACTGTAGCCCTGTCGCTTCAAAAAACGCCTCTCTGGCTCATCACTCTACTCGCTGCCCCTCCCCCCTGCTTCACACAAACGTGCATGCATAGACAGTCCCACAAATATGCCAGTGCATCTCCGAGACAGAGGCTGTATCTCCTCACGATTTTCAGGAGATTAGACATGGTTAGTATGTTTGTGAAAGTTAAACCCTCTGGTAGCTGACACTATGGATATATTGTTCAAGCATTAAGCGAGCCAAGGTCTCGACTGTGTTACGATATTAATTTTGCATAAGCTAATGTAACAACTTTGTACAACTTTAACTAGCGAGTTAGCGGCTATAAAACATTTTAGCCGCAACTAAGCGAATGTTATCTCACTTGCTAACTTGAGAAGCAAAATAAAATATGTACTAGTTTATGTATATTGTAGTATCTCGTGGAAGATAATACAGACATTATTCAAGGGCGATATCAGCACAATGTAACGCAACCTGTTGTGTTCAGGACAGGGTTTCCTCCATTTCCCTTCAGCGCAGTCTCTCAGTTTTTAACCATCTCTGGCGTTGCCCCACTCGTTTGGCTTCCATGTCATATAACAGGATCTACCTTTTTAAAGTACTTTGTTTACTAAGAAAATACATGGCCTAGAGAAGACTAAGAGGAAGAATAAAGGTAGTAAACATTTAATAGCCAGCCAATCAGATTCCGATTCTTTCTTGTCAATAAACAAGTATTTATTGAACTTGTTTTTTTTTTGTTTTTTTAAAACTTATTTATTTTTATTGTAGGCTAGTTTTCACAGGGCTGCAGGTTCGGGGCAGAACAGGTTAACATGCGTTGTGGTAGTTTCTGTTTCTGTATAGTCTTGTAAGCTGACCATAACTCAGACTGTGCATGTTAGCTATCCAAAAAAGTCAGCTAACCAAAATTGTATTAATTTTACATGTTCCATTCCCCATGTTCCAATAACAAAAAATTAAACAAATAAAATTATCTCGAAGAAGCACCATATTGATACATTTAGCTGTTGAAATGAACAAAAATGCCTTCCGGGGGGTCATGCCCCCGGACCCCCCTAGACAATTCAGAGTACACCCACCACAGTTTCAGAAAATCCTGTGGGAAACACTGCAGACAATGTTTGAGAGTTATTAAATGGAGTAAGGCATTTACATACTTTTCATTTGCCGATTATTAGACATACAACCTATAGATTTTGCGTGTTCGGAATAAAGGTTTACCTGGGTTTTGCTTTTCGGAATAAGGTGTACATGGGCAATATCATAACCAGAATACTTGAATTTGCCGAATAAGATTGGACTAATGATGTGCATATAAACGTGATCCTGATCCTGGCACCACAAAAAGTTGCATGCCCTGCATCTGAACTTTTGCAGTTGGAGTTGTTTCTGCACTGATTTGATACTGCATGAAATAATTTGCTTATTCTGCGATGAGTTGCATCAGTGTTAGAAGTAAATTGCGTACATATTGTAGTGGTTACATGAAGCAACCTAGAGGTGTTTTCATTGGGAACAATGAAAGTTGCTTTGTGTAACAGGGCCTTGAATTTTTGTGGTCCCTGGGGTCTTCCAGTTTCAACAAGGATTTAAATGCCTTGACGATATCTCACTAATCTCATTTTTATGTCCCTGGAATCCCAGTTGAAATGGTTTAAACTTAAAATATTTTCGATCAAAACATTACTTATTTTGGCAAATATAAACGTGCATATGAATCATAGTAGAAATCGGCACCATGAAGCATTCATTGGGGAAAAAAATGAAAGTTTTAAGTGCTCTGAATCACTTGCCTGTTCCTGCCTGTGCAGCGCACAAGAGCCAGAGCCGAAGAAACAGCGCACTGAGGACCCCTCCATGGGCACAGGTCAGATGGTGCCAGACATGCAGCCCAACCACTCTGCATACAACTACAACTACAACTGGTACCAGGTGAGCACTGCACGCCAACAAAAATTGAGTCAAAGGGGTGGAGCTTCACCATACAGCTCCACACTTACTGCACAATGGTATTACAAATTAAAACCTTTGGAAGGTGAGCACTGAGAGCGAATTCCAGATTTGTGACTCGATGCGAAGTTGAGATGCATGTCTCGCACATGACCATTTTACAGGAGAGGCGAAAGACATTACAAAATTACTATCCGGTCAATATTGAATTGATACCGGAATCGCATTCCTGAAGATCAAATCTACCATTGACCTAAATTTCAAATCATTGTGTGTATATTTGAAAATTTGTCAAATATTGGGATTAGTTGGTCCTCCAGAATCCACCACATAAGAAATAAATTTGACTCAATGTTCGAGTCCCAAAAAAAACTTGTGTGTTCATACATCCGTCATTGGTATGGTTTTAAAGATGGATCATACTTTATTGGTCTCTGTGATGACAAGTTGTAATAACGTGATACTGGTGCCATAGTGTTGACAGAAACGGCAGTTCTTTTATATTGTCCAATATTAGTTTTTTTCTTTTTTTTTCTTTGATGGAATGGAAACAATCTAACAGGTGCTGAGGCTCATGTATACTGTAGTATTTGAAACTAACAAAAAAACATGAAACATTCGTAACCGAGGGTCATAACATCAATCTATCATAATGTGTCACAATCCAGGAGACTCCTGGGATTACCTGTTGCGTAATATTGTGGTTATTGCATAGATTCAAATCTACGAATGGAAGAATCATAGATATAAAAACGTAGATGCCTCATTCGCCCTGTTCAGATCTATGGTTCAGATACATCTGCACAGCCGCCATATTAGGGCGGTCAAGATCCGTGTATAAATAAATGGTAGCTAGTGTATTGACAGATGCAGACTTCCTAATGAAATTTACTATAACTTGCTTAATTCTCAAATAATATTTGTTAAATTTGGCTTGTTATAAAAGTGTAAAATGCATAACCGTCTACTTTGATATCCAATTTTCTCAAAACAGCTATTTGTAAAACGCCCTTTTAATTAATCGCTTAAAGGATACCTTCGTTTTTTTTTTTTACTTTTTCCGAATTTGTACATCGGTAATAATAATTGTCATCTATCTTTGTACAGCTTTGGTCACCAAGCGAACCACTCGTCTGCTTTAAAATGCAGTCCAATGGGTCATGTAAATGAGCCTTGAAATGCCTTCTGAATGTGATTTTCCACCAAATAAGCTAGCATATACAAATGTGATGACTACCAATAATAACAGTTTTATTGCATTGATACAGCCTGCCTCAGTACAAGTATACAAAAGTGTTTCTACAGTGCAAAAGAAATATCTAAAATGAACATTAGGCTAGTAAAGTTTGGAGCAAAAAAAAAAAACAGTTTGGGGTGACCAAAGCTCTGCAAAACAAAATGATTATTATTAGGCTACCGATCTGCATGGTGGAAATAGTGTCGACGGTGGGGGGAAAAAATCTTCGTTATCCTTTAAATCTGAACCACTTTTTGTTGAATTTGGCTTGTTATAAATGTGAGGAAGTTCTGCACGGTTAGGCTACTTGAATTTCACAGAACAGTAATTTGTGAAACACACTTTTAACCAGGGTGCAAATTATACTGTTCAGGATGGAATTGCGCAAGTCAGAATTCTGCCGGTAAAGAATTCCAGATTTGAGTTGCAAAAAATTAAACTATTACCAATTTAAACTGACGTTATTTTATTGCCTTTTACCCAGATTTGTGCTTTTTTGATTTTTTTTTTTTTTCTTTGGACATGATTCTTGATTGCAATGTTTTCAGTTATATTTAGCCTATGTTTTAAAATTAATCTAGAATAACAGAGCACCTAAACCAACATCGGAGCGTGGGAATAATGTGTCTCGGTCTGTTCGATAGGTAAAATTTTGTTTTATTAGAAGTTTGCACATTTACAGAATCAATTTAAAATTTAGAATGTCAGCAGCCATATTGGCTAGGCACTACTGAGGCTTAGTGTTCCAGAACACTCTGGCATTAAATGATAAATTAACTATATTAACTCATTCTTGTTATTAATAATTGTCTTGCAGATGACTGATCAGGTTTTACACTGCTTGATATTTACTGAAGCTTTTTAGCAGGAAGGATTGTTGTTAATTTTGGTGTTCTCTCCCCCCACCTTCTCAGCAATACAACTACCAAAACCCATGGGGCTACGGGCAGTACTACCCTCCTCCACCTACGTGATGCTGGTCTCTCTCCAGATGATCCATGTCTGCTTTTAAACCTTCAAGGAATCGCTGGCCCTTCCCAATATTGTTTTGGTCTTATTTTTATTTTTTTCTCCTTTCATTAGGATCTATCGGTTTCAATCTCTGTAAGGAAGCTGGCCGGTAAAGATTTGTGGGCATGTGTGCTATAAACCAGCACAACCCCCCCCCCCCCCCACCAATACCTTGAAGAGCTAGGTTGTGTCACTTCATTTTGTTGTAATGGTCTGGGAATTTGTGTTTAGCACAGGTTTATATTTGTGTGAATCAAAAACTTAACCTTATTTTTTTAAAGCCTGTTTGTTTTCTCTACGCTGTTGTGTTAGTGAGCTTTTTAAAATCCCAGAGTTTTTTTTTTCCCCTCTGAGTGAATGGATGAAATGAAGAATATACTTTTGTTTTCACATTAATTTCATAATAAATGGCTTATGAATATACTGTGATTATCCTTTGTTATTATTTGCCACTTTCTGTATAACAGTGGTCCCCAACCCTGTTCCTGGAGATATACCCTCCTATAGGGTTTCACTCCAACCCTAACAAAGTACACCTCATTCAACAGCTAGAAATCTCATTGAGCTGCTAAATAGTAGAATCAGAGGTGTGTTCAAATTCAGCGAACAGAGCCGAATGTGCGTGGCAAACATGTTTTCTTTGAACGGTTAAATTTGAACGGCTTTTTAAGAACGTTCCAAATTGTTTGCATTACCGGTATTTCCCTCAGTCCAGCGTCCATTTTTGTTCGCCGCAAACTATCAGACCGTTCGCTTATGTTTGCGGCGAACACAAAGCTAACGGAAAAAAGTTTGAAATAGTTTGCAAACGTTCACCTTGTTCGCTGAATTTGAACGCACCTCCGGTGTGTCAAAATAGGGTTGGAGTGAAAACCTACAGGAGGGTAGATCTCCAAGAACACTGTTGGGGACCACTGCTATATAATGACTACATTAAGTTAATTGCTTTACTTGTGTTCTTTATTACTAGAAAATGATTCCAGGACAAACCGTTTCATAAGCAGATTTCTCCCAAGTGTGAATTGGGCTAGTTATTTTTAAGCTATGTCCAATATCTCAGTAATGCAGTGTCCTTATGTTTTGAATTAAAATTTATCATTTCATACAACAGTTGGTAAGCTATTTAAATTGCTTAAAAATATTTTGAACGCATGAGTACAACAAAAGAGGGTTGTCAGGAAAATGACCGGTGTTGGCAGAGATCCATCTTTCACCTTTAGTACTGAGCTTGTAAGAGCACAGATCGTAGAAGTTTACTAGAAAACTAATTGGCATCACCATTTGCAAAATTGTCACTGGCATATCGGGTAGTGCCACATGCTATTTGTTGATTTTCAGAACCACTGCTGTTGAGCTGGACCCTCCTAATCTGCACAGGATTTCCAGAATCCTTACGAAGATGTATTCTGCAATTGTGCATTTATTTCCACTATGATACAATGTGGCATACTCAACACTATACAAAATGGTATCCAACAAAAATGTCCATGAAAAAATGAAATCTTGCATCATGCGACAAAACTTTAGGTTTACATTTTTAGAGATGAATGATATCTGGGATGAAGTCGTTGAAGGTTGGAATTTGTATTTGCACTTACAAATAAAGTGCTTACCTCTGTGAATGAAAAGCTTGTCTAAAAGTTTTGTCTGTCACTGTTTTCATAACATTATAGGGAATCAGTGCCATTGCCAGTTATTCAATCAACATAACTTCTGCAGAGTGCAGTGCTGTTTTGATATCTGCAAAGCAATCATGTTTCTTATTAGGATAGAATGTGTGCTGTCCATAACATCATTGTACCTCTTTAATAGGGGGTACACTGGATAAGTACTTGTTTCTATTTGACTTTTTAAAATAGACTCCCAGTAAACACGATGCAACAGAGCGTGGTCTGTTTAAGCTTACAAAATAAGCTATGTCAGTTATTTAAAACCAACATAGAAGCTCGTTCAGGCGTAATGAGCATTTATTAAAGTTACATAGATTGACAAGCTCTGCATTCGTAAAGCCAAAGAAGCGCCTCCTCTGCCTACGTAGTATATTTCCCATCATTCCCGAACACGCACATGCGCTCACACGGAACGCAAAGAAGGCCTTTTCGTTGCCGAGCGTGGAGAGAGATAGAGTGAGGTGTGTTACGCCTGAGTACGCGTGCTATAACGTGCCCTGTTTTAACGGCTAAAATTGAATAGGCATTGTCCTTGTACAGTTATAAATGTATGCTTGATAATTTGTGCCATTCTCTTGAACGTATTTAACCATATGTACAATAATTTGATGGATTTACCTTGAAACCGGGTAACGTTAGGCCCCATTTACGAATTAGCCAGCTGGCTGGCTAACAAGTTAGCATAGGGCTATGGGACCTGGCGACCCAGCCTGCTGGCTCTTCACGTCTCGTAAACGATCGAATACAGCGAACTACTAACATTACTTATTTCATTAATATCGAAACCTGTCTCGCAAGTTGAACGGTTCGATAACCGTAGTAGTCTGGATACTGTTGTTTCCGCAGGTTGACTCGCTAACGTTAGCTCAGTAATTAGGAAATCCACGGGGTAACGTTAGCAGCCTAGCTATGTCGCTGGGCGAAGGCAGTGGGACTTTTTCAAGACTTTTATCATCGCACATCGGAGATATTCGTTAGTAACGTAAGCAATTAAAGCCGAAATTGCCGAACTTGCTTGAGACAGTACTCAGTTCGCGACCTAACTTCTGATCATATTGATTATCTAGATTAATGTTAATTGAATAATTGTAATGCAAACTGATAACTCTTTTTTTAATGGAAAAGCGTTTTAAGTGTCTGTAGTTTATTTAAGCAATAAGGTACGAGACGCAGTACTATATCGTCAATATAGTCACAGTTAACGGGTGTTGTTAGATTGCTAGATGCTAAATTCCTACTAAATTCGTATTTCCAAACTGAATAAATACTGCACCTCCAACCACAAAAATGGTTTGCTAGATTAAAGTTGCTGTAACGTGCCGTATACAAACTTTTTATCTGCAGATTTAATGTTTTAAACCGGTTTCATGAATCAGCTGTAGCTAAGCTTAAACTGTTGCTATCGTTATTAGCATAAAAGAGACAAATCTATGGCTTTCCAGTGGATTTGGTTTCCAGTAGCTTTCGATTTTATGTCCACTCACGGACATGATTTCTCTAGCCTCCAGCCCAGCATCCAGAAAGTTTTTGTTGCGGACGTGCGGAGTGATATTAATTTAAACGTCCAGGGTAAACTGGTGTATTATTGCATCATAGGGGTACTATATCGCGAATATAGACACAGCTTTGAACGCCTCTCAACCAATCATAATGCGTGGTCAGAATTGCCCGTTTTATAATATGTAATTTATACCTCTGTATGAGTGCGAGCAAGCAATGTTTGACTTCTGAGTTAATACTAAAATTTATTGGCTAAAAATATATTTGGTAGCATGTTTTGGGAGATCATATGAATTGCATGTTGACTACTCCATTTGTAAAGGTACCGTTCAATGTGCTCCACGGTGACAGGCGTGTACTGCACAGTACTGTGTGATGGTGATGCCAGTGTCCCATTGTGTCTCCCAGACTCAAGATGCAGCTCTTTGTACGCGCGCAGAACACTCACACCCTTCACCTGACGGGCCAGGAGACAGTGGGGGATATTAAGGTGAGGCTACGGATTATAGCTGGATGTATTTAGTGAGAATTCGTAATGACACATGCCTGTGGGCACTACTTTTGTGTAGTCAGCCTAGATCTACTTTTCAGCATGGGTAGGCTTTGCCAGCAGTACTGCGTGTGTTAATTTTTCTGTCCAAACCAAACACTCGATCAAGAAGTCAACGAGAACAAGAGAGTCGGTTCATTTTTGATGAAGGCCATGCGGGCTCTTTATTTTAACCATTAGCATTCCAGTGCCAAGAGCCTGCTTCTGAAGAATGTGTGTATTGCTTAGCCAAAACCTGTGGTTTTCAACAGTGGTTTATGACCAACAGTTTCATGTAAGCAGTCTGTAGAAGGGACATGTGTGACTAAGAATTAGGACATATTCATTGGTTTATTGTAAATTGTAAATTTCACTGTAAATTCTCTGAAAACACAATCTATAAAGTTTGTTCATAGTTGTTTGGGGTCTTTCATAACAAGTCACCTGTCAAAAGTATAAAAAAAACAATGCTGTGAAGCAATATCATTTTAGTATGTGTAAATGTGTACATTGTGACTAGACTGTACAGTGTACCATGTCATGTTTTAAAATAAAAAAACTTTCCAACCAAGCGATTCTAAATGCTAGCTTGTGTGTGTCGTAGCACTAACATGGGGCACGGGTGTGGTTTTGTTATTCAGGCCCACGTTCAGGCCCTTGAAGGACTTGCAGTGGAAGATCAGGTACTGCTTCTTTCTGGCACCCCCCTGGAGGATGGCGCATTCTTGGGGCACTGTGGGGTGTCTGAGAACTGCACCCTGGAAGTGACCGGCAGGCTTTTGGGAGGTATGTCACTCTAGTTCAAGCTCCGCTCACACAGAACAATGGCTAAACTCACAAATAAACACTCTTCTTATCCACTCTTCTTTGGGCCCTGGCTTCAAAAGCAGACTGATCCGTTTTGACGGCCACACTTTTCTTGAGATGGTACAGGAGCAAGTCAGCTTGGTGCAGCGACAAACATAATTACCCAACAGCCATAGCCAATATCCCTAGCTTATACCTCTGCTTGTGTGAACCTAGATTGAATACAAATCAAGTGTAAAGGCAAAAGTACACAGACTTCTGCTCCTACTGCATGGTAAATTGCCTCCCAGTATAGTGATGTTGGTAAGATGCTACCTGGTCTTAACCGCAAGCTTTGTTTCCACACAGGTAAGGTCCATGGCTCCTTGGCTCGTGCTGGGAAAGTACGGGGACAGACACCCAAGGTCAGTGTCGTAATTGTTTACTTTCAAATGGTTTTTGAATATGTTGGGAGTGCATCTATTCTTGTAAGAGCGATATGTTCTTTGGGCAATTAGGTTTGAGTTTTTAGTGTGTGTAAGGCAGGGGTAGGTAACCTTGTTCCTGGAGTCCCAGAGCTGATCCTGGTTTTTGCTTCATCCAAACTGGATTGATTTTGATTAATCAGGTTTAAAGGTGCACTATACAGGATTTTTGCCTCAGAAATATGATAAAATACCCATGCTCAGTCATATCTATGGTGCACTGGCAATTTCTGTCAAAAAAATAATAATAATTTGCTGAAACATTGCTCCTCTGCTTGTATTTATTATTCTAAGATGTGATGGAGATGTTTCTGGGCGTGGCACTCTTTTCTGTTTGGTGGGGGGTGGGTGTGGTTACAGAGCCTGTGGAGTGTGATCAAGTTTTAGTTGAGTGTTTGTAGCCAGCTGGCTACTGCAGTGGCAGAGGTGAGGAAGCGTAAGTAACCTACAGCGAAGCCAAACAAGCCAACAGGGCATTGAAGAAGCAGAGTCAACCTAGGATTTGCTTTCCTCAATGTCGACAGCTTACATTTGAAAAGTGATACAGAATTGCCGTGTTTTCTGTTGGACCGGTAAGTAAAGTTCCACAGTTAAACGGGTGATGATATCATGACTGGGTATAAAAGGATATCAAAAGACTCTTGATCTTATTTTCAGGGACTCTTGCAAGTGATAGGGGTGGGACTAGACTAACTGTACATTACACGGGAATAGTATGGAACCCATGGTTGGCTAAATGGCTGTAAATCATCAAGGGTCTGCAGTATCAAACGAGCCTCAAACCATCACTCTGCTGCCAGATATGCTGTAGATATGGATGGATCACTTGAAGTGTTGTTTCCCCTGACTTCAATAGGTAAATGAATCAGGAGAAACAACCCTTAAAGTGATCCTTGATGACTTACAGCCATTTAGCCAACCATGGGTTCCATACTATTCCTGTGTAATTTGCAGCTTAATTTAGTCCCACCCCCCCCCCCCCCCCCCCCAATTCCAATAGATATCCATTCAAATGCACAGAGGCTATAGTATTGCTTGTAAGAGTACCTGAAAATAAGATCAAGAGTCTTTTGATATCCTTTTATACCGTCATGATAGCATCACCTCTTTACCTGTGGAATGTTCAAAACGGGTGTTTTTTTTAACTTCCCAGTGTTTTTTTCTTTTTGGCCCTGTCCAAAAGTTTTTGGAACATGTTGCAGGCATCCAATTCGTAATTGGTGTATTTTTACAAAAATTAATAAAGTTGATGAGGTAAAACATTAAATATCTTTTCTTTGTAATGTTTTCAATTAAATATAATGTATGTAAAAGAGAATTTACTAATTACTGTTTTCTGCTTTTATGTGCATTTTACATATTGTCCAAACTTTTTTGGAATTGGGGTTTGTATTACCTTTTTCCACACATGATTCCATCTTTACATCCCAGTTCTAAATGAATGTTCAGAATAACTAGCTAAATACAAGCTCAGATTGAACAAAAACTAGAAATGCCACAAACTCCAGGACCAGGGTTGCTGACCCCTCAGCTAAAGACTAGCCCTATCTTGAACCTGGAAAGTGGGTTCTCACCAAATCTGGCGAGGTGCCTCGGTTCAACGCATTTCTATTCATTTTCTATGGAGAGGAGGCGATGCAATCGTGTGGTGCATGATGGATGCAGCGCGGCGACTGTGTGGTATGTTCACTGGTTTTGAATTTGCATAGGATACTTCCCACAAATACTCTGGAATACTCGCTTGGCTCGCAAAACTCGGAACAAACGGGCAAAGTAGGCGTTTTAGATCACACATGAATCAAGATTGAGGAACTGCATAGCCTATTTCTCACCTCATGTTTTCAGAAACGTATTTTAGTGGACTGTTTAGGTGGAATTAAAGAAAGTTTATGAACAGACCGCCATGTTCCGGTTTGAAAACTGAGGTGAAAGTCGACCGCAATACGTCTTACCAATAAGGTGCCGTTAGTCTTCCCTGGTAGGCTACTGAACCCATAGAAATTATTTACATGGCACCACCCATCAAACGCGCAGCTTGGGGGTCCAGCGCGTGCCCAAGTGTCGTTGCCAGATTTGGTGAGAACCCACCTGGAGATCTGCAATCACTCAGTCAGCCTCTGGGGGGTTAGATGAATTGTGGCTGCAGTTGCCTAAGTGACTGCATTGGTTATATTCTTCCTTTTTCTTCAGGTGGACAAACAGGAGAAGAAGAAGAAGAAGACTGGCCGTGCCAAGCGGCGCATTCAGTACAACCGTCGCTTTGTCAATGTGGTTCCCACATTTGGCAAGAAGCCAACTCTTAAAACCCCACCAAATCCCCTGCTGAGCAAGGACCTGGAGAAATGCAGATTCTAGATCTCTGTGGATACTCCAGATCTGCTGCAAAAATGCACCCTCTAGCACAAAATTCAGATTCAAGTCTAAATCTGGTGTTTGGCTACAAGGTTCAAGTTCTGATTTTTTCAGTTCTCGAGTGGTTTCATTTGAGTATGTGAATGTAAACAGAATCGGGTCTCTACTCTTTGTAAGAAACTAAATAAAGTGCATAGACATGTTCACAAGCAAGTGTTTTCAATGTGAATGTTTCATATTTTCTCTACTCCAAAACACTCAGAATGTGTAGTTTGAAAAGACCTAAATGGCAGTAAAGAGGCTATAGGATGGTGGGAGCACTTTCTAAGCAGAAAGGAAAGCCTTTCACACACCAGTTATAAAAAAAAATGTAGTGATGTCACACTCAAATCTCGGGAGGGCCTTAATGGCTGTTGGTTTCGGCGTGTTCCTGCACTTTTAAGTGGTTAATTTAAGTAATTTAGCGGATGAAGAGTCCATACACCTTGTGTCCAAGTCAGGGGTGTTGAACTCTGGTCCTGGAGGGCTGCAGTGTAGTTTTGTAGTTCCCTTTAGTCTGCTGCTAATGTAGGTCTTAAAAATAGTATGTGGGCTCATTAGCCAACTAATAACTTAAATTAAGCAATTAAGTGCTGGAATACACTGAAAACCTGACACTAGCCTTCCCAAACGAGTCGTGAAACCTAGGTGCCGAAAACCTACACCTTATTTTCAGGTACTCTTACAAGCAAAACTAACCTCTGCATTTGAATGGATTTCTACGGGAACTGGGGGGGGGGGGGGTACGTACACACTAGATTAAGCTGTAAATTCAGCTGGAACAGTATGGAACACATGATTGGCTAAATTGCTGTCATCAATGGTCTGAAGTATCAAACAACCTCACTCAGCTGCCAGATATTCAGTAGATGCGGATGGATCACTTGAAGGGTTTCTTCTGACTTATTTTTCCATAGACCTCAATAGGAAAATGTCAGGAGAAACAACCCTTAGTGATCCATTCATATCTACTGCATATCTGGCAGCAGTGATGGTTTGAGACTTGTTAGATACTTCAGACCCTTTGACTTGTGCCTCGTTCACACCATCAACTTGTGACAGACAAAGCGAAAAGATTCCAGCTTTTCTTGGTGAGTAGATGGGATGAGAAAGTTGTTGAGTAGGCAAAAAATTTGCAAATTGCAGTATACTTGAAACACCCTGACGCGCTTACTTCCGGGGTTTCGCGGAGTACATTCGGGAGCACACCAAGTATACAAACATTTTGCTCGCATAAATATGACGTTTCTTTTTAAAAGGTGCAGCTTCACTGATGTTTTCCTTCAAATATGACAAAAACAACAGGTGACATGGGAGCACAAGGGTGGGGCACAGGGTTGCCAGATCTTGTAAGACTTTCCAGCCAAATGGTAACTGAAAACTAGCCCAAAATATACTTTTAACTGAAACAAACATTTTAAATAGAAATCATATTTTTACTTTTTAAGATAAATTCTTGCTTTGCGACTTCTCATTTTTACCCATGACTGCACTTTGAAAGTATCCAAATTTAGCTGTAAAACTGCGGACATGGCAACCCTGGTGGGACGTCTCATGACCTGCTTACGACACTTCCATCAGGAAGTCACGGTATGCAACGGCTATGCAACCAAATATTAAACATTACTTTTTGTCTCCTAAAATGGGATGGGACTATGTACTAAAGGGCTACAACTGCTACACAGGTCAACTGATATGGATGTAAAAACCCTCAAATTAAAGCTGAGTCTGCACTTTAACCTGATAGTCACTGTTCCATTTCAAACCCAATGTGCTGTACAGAGCCAAAACAACAAAAATTGTGTCACTGTCCAAATACTTGTGGACTGCACTGTACATATCTGAAGCCCAGTATCTTCCTGTGGGTAAAGGTGTTGAGAAGCAAATGGTAATAAACCAACCCTGCATTCTGAATATTTTAATAGATCCTGCATGTTTTAAATTACAGGACAGTCTGGCACATGGGTCCCCAGGACCAAGCTGGGGATTTTCTGTGAGACGGGATGATTGCACACACAACAACTGAAGACCCACTGGAGTCTTCTACGTGACGAGAACGAAATTCATAATGCAAGTTGTCTCCAAAACGTATTTATTAAGCTTTACAACAAACGTGCAATTTATTGGGAAAATATACTAAGCAAAGAGAAAAGCAACTTCTTTCATCTCAATTCTGTAACTCAAATGTTGAGGTCAAAGTGCTAAGCATTATACATACAGTGGTTATGTGTTAAAGAAACAGTTTCATGGGGATGGCTTGCTTCTGTTCCAGGGCTGCATGCGTCTCATTCAATGCTCACCAGTTCAACCTCAAAGATTAGCTTTGCATTCGGCGGAATTCTGGTGAGCAGCAGGTTAAGGAATTGCTATGGTGGAAGTTAATTCAGGCACCCTATAAGAGTTAAAATGGACAGTAAAGCAAATCGAACAATGCTTCTGTTAATCAAGTTTAATTTTGCTGGTCTCAACATATAAAGATTTGTACCCTCATAGAAAAAAAATTGTACCCTCACTCTCATACTTTAGAGCCATGAAACTGTCAGAGGTAAGTAAGTAGTAAGACTTTCTCAGGCCAATATTCCCAGATTAAAAAAGTGATGACAACCTTTTTTAGGTAGCTTCATGTCCCTGGGTGGTTAAAAACAGACTGAAAAACTATGATAGGCCGAACAGTTCAAAAGCCGACGCAAACTAGACACCGTATATCCAGTTGCTCTGTGCTACCCAGTTTTTAAGCGAGATATATCCAGTTAACAAGACACTACCTATCCAGTCATCCTGCACCACCCAGTGGACATTGCGAGATACCCAGTGGATCTCCACATATCCAATAATTTTCTAGTAAGTTACATTAAGTTAGACGGGTTACTTTACAATGAAACATGTAGTAGCTTCGTTAAATTGAGTCATCCACCACATTAATACGTCATGGAACATTATCTAATTATCAAAATTGCATAAACATTAACATTGTTCAGTCATAACCATTTAACTGTTCGCTAGGTTAATTAACGTTAGTTGATGGGTATCTTGTGAGCTACTGCGTCTTCGTGGTTGTCATAAAGTAGCCTACATTACAGTCCTGATGCCGCTAGCTACTTGCTTTCCCCGCAGCCTCAGAAATCGAGAGTAGTAGCAGAGAGAGGGAGAAATAAAATATGATTGCTGCGTTTGAATGAATTATGTTGGAAAACGTTTGAAAACAAAAAACCTATATAATCTAGATTTCCGGTATCATAACATTATACGTCCGCATACCTTCGAAAAGGTAAGGTATTAAACCAATATTTTATACGGGCAAACCGTAGATGGGTTGACAGTTTGTAGCCTATCCATTTCAGGCTTGGATAACACAGACTAGAGAACACAAGAGCAACGTGGAAGCTAGCAAAATACGTATATATGAAAGAACAGGGATTATTCTTTTAAATAAATTGCATATTTAGCCTGTTTAATTTTTGCTGTTGTATTCCAACTCAAATATATTCCAAATTTGTTTTAAAAATACCAGAAAACGGCGCTTTGAACTAACTAGGCCTATTTCATTTTATGAATGTGATTAATTACACACATTTTATTTAAAACAATAGTGTTTGCTCCTTCATGTCTGCATTCAGACCAGCCTCTGATCATGTTCAATGACTCTTTCCCATATTCCTAAACTAGAAATTGGTTAAGTTCTTCCAAATATAGTTCTATGTCTTTGGAATTAGTGTGAAAATTAAAATGGCAAATAACGAAAAACTTTGATTATCGTTATGATTCAAATGACCCTACAAACATTGGTTTTACGTACATTCATTACATGTGAGAGATTAGTGAATTCCTGTCCAATCAGCGACATCAAATTGGGTATCTTCGAGCTATCCAACTGGGTGGCGCGGGGTGTCCAACTGGGCGGCGTGCGCTGTCCAACTGGATATGTGGTGTCTAGTTTGCGTCGGCTTTTGAACTGTTCGGCCTACCATAAAAAACACTGTCAGGAATGTACTCTTTTAAAGACTTTTTCAAGAGCTTGAACAGTCTGTAAAAGTGCATTTTCACATGCTGTATTGTTTGTGCAAATTAATAAGCTGCTGTCATCTACCAGGAGATTACTTCTTAAAATTGTTTAAGGGAAGATTGTTGTGTGAAAGAACTGATCATCATCATCTTCAGCATTAGGGTTACAAAGGGGAATTTTCCAGGTAAATTTTAGTAACTCGGGTCATTTTCAATCTCATGCCTAACCTTTGTTTTATGTTAGACTTTTACTGCCATTTGTGTTAAGGTGATGTTAGAGGTCAAAATATAAAAAAAGTTGCATTTTCTAATTCTCTAGGATGCCATAAGGCGTTTTCTAAAGAAAATCACCAATTTGAAATTATACAAAAAGAAAGTCATTTTTGGGTCACATTTTTTTTGGCCCTAACATAATAGGAAGGTTAAACAAATCTAATAAAAACAACAAGTTGAAAACAATAAACAAGAAAAATGTTCTTAACAGGCCCAGGTCCTTTCTGGACAGCAGATTTCTGCAGCATATGGTACATCACTGCCATTGCACTGCACCTTGATCTAGATTAGAGTTCTTATAAGTTTGGCTATATTTTCCAGCAAGGAAGGGCTGTGGAGTGCTGCTGTCATCTGGGAGGCAGCCAAACACATCAAGGCATCAACCTGGTGGAAGGGACTCTAAATATGAAGCAATGTCCCCTCTTACAATTGTTCTCCAGATCCCCCTCAACATCAGCTGCATCAGAGCAAAACTGGTCCCTTTTTGGTGGAACACACAGCAGTGTGCAACAGGCTAACCATGTAAATAGTTGTGAAACTGGTGGCTATTCGGTCAAACTCTTTGAGCCCATCAAAGATGACACCACACAAATTAAATCTGAGGATTCTTCAGTGTCTTCCTGAAGAGGAAGATAGCTGTGGTCCAGATAAATAATTAGCAAGTGATTAGGTCAAGCAAGTGAAGTTAAAATATTTTGTTTAACCTTATTTTAGTCAGAAGATAGTTATTCCCAATACATAGGGCTAACTAATTTGTCAACTTAGATGAAAGGAAATGACTAAAGTATATTTTAGCATTCGTTTCCTTATATAATATGCTTTTTGTTAAACAAGCTACATTTGAAAAAAAAAAAAAAACACAAATAAATGTGTTTACATTGTGATAGACCAACATCATGTTTGTTGACATTTGTTAAAACCCATGGTTTTCTCCCTAACAATGTGTGCAGTATTTGCAGTGACCCCTCAAATAGGCCCAATACATATAAAAAACCAAAGACATACTTACGATTTATGAAAAATATTGCTAAATTCACAAAATTACCACTTCTTCCCCAGAACTTTACAACCCTATTGAGCATATATGACCAGTAAAGGATACTTGGAGTCTGGCTGGCCCCTCCTACCATATGCCCACTCTGGCTCGATCTCCAGCTTTGCTGTCTCGCCCTTGCTCATTGTCAGGAGGCCTTCATCCCACTAAAAGACAGGAAATGCACAAATGTCACAATGACTAACATAGATACCTGTGTTTCTGTAACTTTTGTTCATGAAAACGAATGGTTACGTTTATTAACAAGGTCAACACGCCACGGTATGGGTCATCCTTGCCGAGAGGGTGAGCTACTAGGAGACTGAATAGCAAATTAACCACCACTACAGGTGGACATCCCGTCATGCAATAAATATTGCTGGATGTCTTCCGCTCATTCTCTTTTGCCAACTGAAGAGCATGGAATTCCCCGCATGACGCTTTGTGGTGTGTTGACCTTATTCATAGACCTGAGGTTACCTACATAACCCTTTGTTTTATTTCATAACGGTCAACACACCACGGTATGCGTCAACAGTATAGCAAATAAAGTCAGGCCGGGGGTGTAGTGAGGTAATGAAACACTACATCACACAACCTTGCTGTTCCAAAATATATTCACTTTTTCAGATGCTTGTTCTTTGGAAGAAGCAAATCTGAAGTGCAATGTGAACAGTACCCCCTGGGTGATAGAAACACCCTAAAATTGCAACACAAGTCATAATCAAGATTGCCTCCTCTGCCTTCGGGGCAGCAGAGCAATCGATTTGGACGACACCACGTCCAGGCGATAAAACCTGGTAACGTGAGGGATGCAGCACAATTATCAGAAAGTGGGGTACCATGAAATAAAGCCCACAAGGCAGCTACCCACACCTTTTTAATGATTGCTATAGATATTGTGATATCATTATCGCAATATTTTTTGCCATGATAATCGTATTGTGAAAATCTGATATTGTGACAGCCCTAGGCTGTACATCCACAAGTTTGGATGCCATAGCATATCCATTCTGGTCGGGAAGTGCCACAGGGCACCCACTAGCAACTCCTTCAAGTCCTCCATACAGGTCTGATGGGGCCAGTTTTGGCCAAACCAGCTGAACTCGTGCCTCAAGTCAGTGATCCTTGCCAGAACCACCGACAGGAGAGGGGAAAGTGGGAAAAGCATGAAGCAGAGCTGGAGGCCACTGGTTCACTAAGAAGTCCATGCCCAAGGTCCCCCACTGGGCCCACCATGGAGTACCACGGGGGACAATGAGAATTCTCCGCTGATGCAAAAGTGTCCCCCTGTGCCATCCTGAAGCGAGGTCAAAGGGCCTGCACAGTCCACCTTGGCAGTGCCTAGCATGTGGGCTGCCCCCCAATGACACGTCTCAGGCATGGGCCCAGAGCAGGAGTTAGCATGTAGGGTTGGAGACTGAACATTAGCCTGTTGGTTAATGTAGGAAACAACACTGGAGCTGTCTGTCCGAATGAAGATGCGTCTGCCTCTGACCACTGGGAGGGAATGGGCCACTACCCGAAGCACTGCCTTAATTTCTAGAAGGTTGGTGTGCTTCCCCACCCATGAGGGACTTGCAGAGGCTGACCCTCCCAGATGGCTGCCCAGCCAGTCTAAGAGGTGTCTGTGGTGATGTTCACTCTCTAACACACTGGCCCCATGGGAAGGATTCCCAGCCCGTACTTGTGTGAGCACACCCTGTGTGCCGTCAACCACCTCTGTAATGGGCGCATGTGCAGCAGCTAAAGTAATAATAATAATAATAATACCTTGCATTTATATAGCGCCTTTCTCGATACTCAAAGCACTTACAGTGATGAGGGGGAAACTCGCCTCTACCACCACCAATGTGTAGCACCCACCTGGGTGATGCAGCGGCATCCATTTTGCGCCAGAATGCTCACCACACATCAGCTGAGGTGGAGAGTGAGAGAATGATTATTAGCCAATTTAACTGGGGGATGATTAGGTGGCAGATTGAAAGAGCCAGGTTGGGAATTTAACCAGGACACCGGGGAAACCCCTACTCTTTGCGATAAGTGTCATGGGATCTTTAATGACCAAAGTGAGTCAGGACCTCGGTTTACCGTCTCATCCGAAAGACGGCATCTCCTACAGCAGTGTCCCCATCACGGCACTGGGGCATTGGGAATTATTTGACCAGAGGGAAGATTGCCCCCTACAGGTCCACCAACACCACTTCCAGCAGCAACTTAGTTTTTCCCAGGAGGTCCCCCATCCAAGTACACACTGGGGGGCACATGTCTTACAATGATGGCTAGGTAAAGGATGTGGTGACTAGTGCTCTGTGCCGATCTTCCCTAATATGCCGCTAAACTGGGTGTGATCTGTGATCAACTAAAAAATACTCAAACTGGAATCGTCTATTGATGAACCCATTGATGATTTGGAGTCTTTTATTGATGCATATTATTACAAAATGTCAAACAAACGTGAGAACAAACGTGGAAGGCAGCAGCTTAGCTCAAGTGATATGGAAGACGCGCATATGGACCTTCGGGACATTCGTGAGTCGATAACAGCCATGAAACAGCAGCTTGAGAAGCTTGATCTACTGAAAAAGTTAACAGACGATGTCGAAGAGTTAAAGCAATCATTGGACTTCAATAATTCCCTGATCGAGGTCCTAAAGGAAGACAATGCATCGCTAAGGGTTGAGGTACTCAGCCTAAAACGATTGACAACAGAACTCCAAACAGAAAAAGTAAAAATGGCAAATCAGATACTAGATATCCAGTGCAGAAGCATGAGACAACATAATAATACACGGACTTCCTGAAGAAAGCAAGGAAACTTACCAGACGACTGAACGGCTAGTCAAGTCGTTCATGAAAGACAGCCTAAAGATGGACGAGCGTGAAGTGGAATCCATTCGCTTCGCCAGAGTTCACCGCATCGGGCAGACCAAAGCTGGGAAGCCGAGGTCGCGTCCTGTTGTGGCTAAACTCACTGATTCTAAGATGAAATTTGCTGTCATGGGAAAGGGCAGAGAGCTCAAAGGTACCAACTTCTCCATCAGCGATCAATTTCCACCTGAGATCCTGAGGAGACGGAGACTGCTCTACCCGATCATGACGGAAGCAAGGAATGGTAACCAAAGAGCTTGTCTGTCCACGGATAAACTCTTTATTGATGGGAAGTTATATAGAAACCCCCAGATAACTTACTGGTTAAGTGGTGGAGATGAGAACGTTAATCCAGTAGTGTCAGGGGCTAGTGTCTCTCAGGTAAATAAAGTCGCATGTTGATTACGCCATCAACGCGACCATTGCTATGGCAACATGTCATCAGATACTAGCAGATTCACCCTGCTGATCTCTTTATTTTTCTTTTGCATATCTAGCCCACTGCGGCTAGGGAATGGCCTAATGCTAATGAGTGTGTGTGTGTGTGTGGGGTGGGTGTGCTGGTATGGGCTCTCTTATCCCCCCCCCCCCCTTTTTGTTAAGATTATTCTCCATGAAAATAAACATCTGATTATAGGGAATATTTACAGGCCCCCCTCTGAGTCTACCAAGTGTATATTATCAACCATTAACTCCTTCAACTGTCAGAACGAAATGATTATTTTAGGTGACTTCAATAGTAACTGGCTTGATCGTTCCTCCTCCAATGATAGAAATTTATTTGGTAGTGTAAACCTGACTCAGTTAATTAATGAACCTACTAGAGTGGATTATCGGTCTTCATCTCTGTTGGATTGGATACTTGTCACGAATCCTGAAAGAATAACTAAATCTGGTGTTATGTCCGATTGTTTTAGTGATCACTCTGTTATATTTTGTGTCTGGAAAATTCATATTCCAAGTTCCCCATCCAAATATAATAGACTGAGACAATGTAAGAATATGAATGTTGATTGTTTTATTCAAGACTTAATAGCTATCAACTGGGATAGATTTCAGTTAATTCCTTTTGTCGATGATGCATGGAACTTCTTTTACTCTGAAGTTACTAGTGTAATTGACAAACATGCTCCCATCAAAACAATTAGAGTTAAAGGCAGACATTTACCTTGGATCAGCTCACATCTCATCAACCTTTTTAAACAAAGAGATAAAGCTTGGGCCAAATACCGCTCGTCCAAAGATTCTGCTGACTGGGAAACTTACAGATACCTGAGGAATTTATGTAAGACCAAAACAAGGAATGCAAAATCCAATTATTATAAAGATAGCTTTTCTCAGGATTTTAATAACCCTAGACAGTTTTGGAATCAATTGAACCGTGTTCTCAATAAAACCAACAAAAGCCCTATAAACCAGATACAAATTAAAAATGAAATTATCTCTGATCCTCTACTTATTTCCAATGCTTTTAATCAACATTTCTCTTCTATCTGTGGTTCCCAATATTTGAATTTCTATGGTACGGCTGGCTCCTCAAATTCTATTAAAAAATCAATTCTAATGGCTATTTCCTTTAGACAAATTTTGCCTACTGATGTTTTTCAAGCTATATGTGAGTTAAAAACAAGTAGCAGTGCTGGTCCAGACAGTTTGGAAGGCAAATTTGTCAAGCTTGCTGCTCACGTAATAATGTATCCCCTTGCAGATTTATTTAATTTGTCTTTGTCTACTTGTTCAATTCCCCCCATATGGAAATGTGCCAGAGTTACCCCTCTTTTCAAAGGTGGAGACCCATCCAATGTGAATAATTATCGACCAATTTCTATTATTTGTACTATTGCTAAAATCTTTGAGAAACCTATTTTTAATAAATTATCACAATAAATCAATCTGTTCAATATTTTATCTCCATCTCAGTCTGGGTTTAGACCTAACTTTTCCACCACTACTGCTCTTCTAAAATTCACTAATGATGTGTTCTCATCTTTTGATAAAGGCCAACTCACAGGTGTAATTTTTATCGCTCTTTCCAAAGCTTTTGATATGGTTGATCACTACCTTCTCCTTGATAAGTTATATTCTATTGGTTTAACTCAAAATGCCCTCTTCTGGTTTAATGCCTATCTTCATAATAGACATCAGTGTGTTGTCGTCCAGGGTTCTCAGTCTGACTATCTAATTGTTGAAAAGGGTGTTCCACAAGGTTCCACCTTGGGACCACTTCTTTTTTCTATTGTTATTAATGACCTACCTCAAATATGCTCTAATTGTTCTCTACATCTTTATGCTGATGACACTGTTATTTACACGTCTAATTCTGACATATTACAAATTCAGAATTCTTTACAGTCCGACTTTAACTTGGTCCAAAACTGGTTTCATAACAACAAACTTATATTGAATAAGAAGTCTTGCTGCATGGTGTTTGGTACGCGACACAGTCGCTCTTATTTTTGTGATTTGCATATTATTTCTGATGATGGGTTACCCCTTGAGAAAGTTGATTTGTTCAAATATCTTGGACTTTGGATTGACCCTGAACTCTCCTTTAAGCCCCACATTGATTCTATTATAAAAAGAACATATGGTTGTTTGAGTTCACTTTATCGCTCAATTAATTGTTTTACATTCCAAGTCAGAAAAAGAATAATCTCCCAGTTGATATTGCCTATTATTGATTATGCTGACATTGTCTACCAGAACACCTCTGACACTAATCTGAGGCCCCTTAATGTTGTTTATAACTCTCTATGTAGATTTGTTTTGAGGTGTCCATATAGAACGCATCATTGTTTCATGTATCATTCGCTCAATTGGTTGCACCTCGAATCTAGAAGGCAATTACACTGGGTTCAGCTCATCTTCAAATGTGTTTATTTTAATTGTCCTTCTTATTTAAAACAGTTGTTGGTTCCATGTAAATCTACATATTCGCTCAGACATATGCAATATCCATTTTTCTTTGTCCCAAGAATTTTTAAAGAAGTCGGACGCAGGTCTTTCCAATATAAAGCTCCTTCTGATTGGAATAATCTTCCTCTCTCTCTTAGATCTATTACCTCTTTCCGCTACTTCAGGTCATCTTTATTTTCTCATTTTAAAACAACATGCTCATGCTTTTAATTTGTGCATACCTTCAATCTTTCAATCTTAAGACATACTGCTGAAACTGCTCCTTATGCTGATGTGTTAGATTTATTTTTCGGGTCATTGTAAAAATATTTATTTTTTGTTTTTTATTTTTCTTGTACAACTGTGGTCTGGGGTGTGGGTGGGAGAGGATGTGCGAGTTGTCTGTATCTGTGTATTTGTAGTGTATGTTATGTATTGTTTTATCTGTGTTGTATAATTTTGGATCTCTGTGTTTATAGGACCCCCTCGAAAATGAGATGCTACATCTCAGGGGGCAATCCTTGCAATAAAATTCAATACTAACCAAGCCCACACCAGCTTAGCTTCAGCCATTCAGCAGGAGCAGATTGCATGGTGGTATGGCTGCTGGCACGACCTGGCCAGCTGCGGCTATCAGGTCAAGCAGCCCCTGGCAATGCTTCACTGTCACCTGCCGCTCTGGAGCAAACTGTTACAGGCTCTCCCTCAAAACGTACTGCCTCTCTGTTGTCAGAGAGGCGCTACTCCCAGCCTAGAAAGGAAAAGGAGGTACTTCCAATGATCCCGATGCATGGGTATGTGGAGGTACACATCCCGCCTGTCCACCAAGGTGAACCATCCTATTTTTAAATGGTTGAACTGGAGTCTCTACCCAGACTTTAAGGTGCTGAGCAACTAAGGGCACTGGGTACATTGGTGCCATTGGGCGAGATGGATGGGAGAAGCATGGTGCCAGAGGTTGCCAACCGTCAGTAACAGGACCAGGTGCTGGCATTCCGGTTAGAGGAATCCAGGGCAGGGGGCCCGGATGAAGAGGACTACTCCTCATGGTCAGGCACTGACTCCTCCTCAATCTCCGACTGTTGGGGTTCAAGCAGAAGTTCACGAGCACACTGAACAAACACTACAGATTAATCTCACCTGATGTGCACACCCACGCCAATGGGTAGATTAATTACAAATATAACACAACAAGTTGCTAGGAGTGAAAATGTCTCGGATAGCGTACTCCTTTTTAAAGAGAAGTGGCTCCGTTCGGCAGTGGGAAATTACAAAGTAGAGCCGCAAATTATGGACGTAAACGAAAGCAAAGATTCAACAGTCTCAGCTCAATCTCGGAGGAGGCAAAAACAGAACAAGTGGCAGACAGCCAGCAATATTTACTGCGTGACGGGGTTTCTACCCCATAGTGGTGGTTAATTTTCTATTCAGTCTCCTAGGATCTCACCCTCATGGCGAGGATGTCCCGTACCATGACATGTTTACCGTTATGATACAGAACCTATGTTTTCTTTGTCAAACCAATATTGAGTTCATTCACCAGATACACATGATGTTCATTTCCTTTATTAAATTTTTAAGCGATTTTGGTTAATTTCCCTTTTCTCCCAATCTGAAATGACTAGTCATATTTAGAGGCCTGTCTCATTGCTGTAATAATCTTCACCTAATTGGGATCAGCTCAGTCAACAGGATGAGCTATTCATGATTTCAAGATGAATGGATCTGCGCAGACACAACCAAAGCCTAAGCTAGCAGATCGCGACTAATGACTTGATGGTAGTCCATTACAAACTGTACCCTCTTCTTCTCCCACCTCCCAAGTGAAATGGGTGCACAAGTTCCACCTTACCCCTCTGATAACTCTCCCCAGACCAACTTTGAAGGACAGTGGCTTGGTCTGCTTCTTCTTCCTAGCAGCTGCAGTAGAGATAGGTCAGTTCTGGCACAGCTTGTGTTTCAGACATTGTACAATGCAATTCTGCTCACTTAAAGGCCCTTCAGTAATTAATTTACAAAAATACACACAACATACAGTTGAAGTTGGAAGTTTACATACACGTAGGTTGAAGTAATTAAAACTCATTTTTAACCACTCCACATATTTCATGTTAGCAAACTATAGTGTTGGCAAGTCAGTTAGGACATCTACTTTGTGCATGACACAAGTCATTTTTCCAACAAATGTTTACAGACAGATTATTTCACTTTTAATTCACTATATCACAATTCCAGTGGGTCAGAAGTTTACATACACTAAGTTGACTGTGCCTTTAAACAGCTTGGAACATTCCAGAAAATTATGTCATGGCTTTAGAAACTTCTGATGGGCTAATTGACATTATTTGAGTTAATTGGAGGTGTACCTGTGGATGTATTTTAAGGCCTACCTTCAAACTCAGTGCCTCTTTGCTTGACATCATGAGAAAATCAAAAGAAATCAGCCAAGACCTCAGAATGAAAATCGTGGACCTCCACAAGTCTGGTTCATCCTTGGGAGCAATTTCCAAACACCTGAAGGTACCACGTTTGTCTGTACAAACAATAGTACGCAAGTATAAACACCATGGGACCACGCAGCCATCATACCGCTCAGGAAGGAGACGCGTTCTGTCTCCTAGAGATGAACGTGCTTTGGTGCGAAAAGTGCAAATCAACCCAGAACAGCAACAAAGGACCTTGTGAAGATGCTGGAGGGAACAGGTACAAAAGTATCTATAGCCACAGTAACACAAGTCCTATATCGACATAACCATAATCGTTATGTTTGGAGGAAAAAGAGTGAGGCTTGCAAGCCGAAGAACACCATCCCAACCATGAAGCACGGGGGTGGCAGCATCATGTTGTGGGGGTGCTTTGCTGCAGGACAGACTGAAGCACTTCATAAAATAGATGGCATCATGAGGAAGGAAAATTATGTGGATATATTGAAGCAACATCTCAAGATATCAGCCAGGAAGCTTGGTCGCAAATGGCTCTTCCAAATGGACAACGACCCAAAGCCTCAATCAAATCGAAAATTTGTGGGCAGAACTGAAAAAGCGTGTGCGAGCAAGGAGGCCTACAAACCTGACTCAGTTACACCAGTTCTGTCAGGAGGATTGGCCCAAAATTCCAGCAACTTATTGTGAGAAGCTTGTAGAAGGCTACCCGAAACATTTGACCCAAGTTAAACAATAAAGGCAATGCTACCAAATACCAACAGAGTGTATGTAAACTTCTGACCCACTGGGAATGTGATGAAAGAAATAAAAGCTGAAATAAATCATTCTGACATTTCACATTCTTAAAATAAAGTTGTGATCCTAACTGACCTAAGACAGGGAATGTTTACTAGGATTAAATATCAGGAATTGAAAAAACTGAGTTTAAATGGATTTGGCTAAGATGTATGTAAACTTTCGACTTCAACTGTATATACATCATAAAGCCACATACTACTCCTGCCAGTACATGTACATGTGACCCGTTGAGGTGAATTTGGGCCTCAAATGTGACCCACCTCTAAAGTTGGTAGCCTTCTGCTGCTATAGTGTGTGCATTTTTATGAATGTTCCAGTATGGTTAATAGGAGGGCAGTGTGGTGCTTTCCATCTGAGACTAGAGTTAAAGTCGAAAGTTTACATACATCTTAGCCAAATTCATTTAAACTCAGAGCTAGTGTTCAGGTAATCACAAAACAAAACATCAATTCAGGTTATAAATCATATGACGTAATTGTTTTTATATTTACTGATGGCTTTTACATGCAAATATGTATGTTTTCAGCACACAAGAATAGGTACTTATTAAATGTACTCATTTAAACTAATTTAGAATGCCCGAGTGTAGACAAGCACATTCCCTATGTTACTCATTTAAATAAATGTAAACGGAGCAAAAACTAGATTCATTAATGTAAATATTGTGCACCCTTGTGGGGTTACGTACTTGTGGGGATGTTGGTGTCAAAAACTGTGCCATCTTCCAGTGTCCCCGTGTACCAACAACCCACGGTGTCACCCTTCTTTGGGAAGTTGACCTTGTCACCTTTCTTTAGCACCGATTTTGTGTATTTCGGAGGACCCTGCCAAAAAACCCAATTATGCCTAAATTATTATACAAAAACTACAGATGGAAATAAGAAATCAAATTGCAAAAGCATTGGAAGATCAGACGCACACCACCATGTTCTTGCTAACACTACTGTTCCTTCCTGAATGCCTTGGTTTTGCCTGAAGATCTTAGTTGGGATAGCAGAGACTTGCATTGCAACATGAAAATGGAAATATTCAATCTTTACCTCATCAACTGGATCCACTTTGGCTTCTTTAGGTTTTTCTTCAACCTTCACTTCTTTGACCCGTTCTGTGAGATCCTCAACAGGATCAGTGCCTTTGAACCTCTAGCCACACCACCAAAGGGGACACAAGGAAAGGACGCATTTGAAGACATTATGGCACATTCAACGGTTACTAAATGATCCTTTAAAAAGTTTTGGGGTGCTGAAGCAAGCACACAACTTTAGAATGTACAGCACTGACCGAATGTTACATTTCTTATGCCACTTACATTTCACTTTCCGAAAGCATCAGTCTGCCTGTATGGACGCACCATGGATGCATTTTGGAATAATGTTGGCCTTAGCATGTGTATCAGCACAGGTGTAACAGATAAAAAGAGCGGTTGATACCTCACTATTAATGAACATCCATTACCTTTGATGTCAGCTGGTTTGTTTATATTCAATTATGATTCTACGCCCTTTTCATAAGGAAAGGACATACAACAGCATTAATTTGCACAAAATTCATAATACATCATTTGAAAAACATTTTAAACATTCATATTCTTTTGTGTTTAAAAACACAAAATAAAAATGTAGGTTAAAATAACAATCCTAATATACAGCAGTTTCAGCCAGTCCATGTCTTACCGGAAGCATTACTACACTGCAAACAAGCGGTCTGCATTCACTGCATTAATCTGCTTCTAATAAAACCTGGATTGGGTCCAACTTCAATGCATTACGTGTGTTGTTTTTTTCTACCCATGAACTACAGTATATGGGCTGATCTGGGCGAACAATGAGAGTACACAGGCGCACCCATAGCGTAGGCTACTATTAGATGGCACTACGTCTGCTGAAAGGAAAACCTGCACACTGCAGCAAACTGGAACCCAACCATAGCATACCTTGCTCTCGAAAAGCTGATTGTATGCTGTATGCAAATGCTCCTTTTTCGCGGTTTTTGCAACATTCTTAATATTCCCCATTAGTTTTTGTTCTGAAAGAAACTGAAGGAAGAGAAGTCAACGTGAAAAAATTATCAAGCACAGTCATTTTCAACAGCGGTTCAGCCAAGACATCTCTAGCTAGCAAGCTAAAAAATATCTGGGTCTTCAACAAAATGTACATAGGTGTCGCGCAAGCTAAATAACGTTATGCATCTACCGAGCCACAAAAGTTGAAATCCCTAAGGAAATTTTGTCTTATTTATGACTTTGAATGGCACGTTGGGTTTAGGCTATACAAGAAAGGATTTAGCTAGCAAGCTAGCTAAGAATCTGCAGCAGGCATGCTTGCTCGGCATGTGCGTAACTCATTTTAGTGCACTCCTGTAACATAACACATAATGGCATGAATCACATTTCGAGACATACCGAATTTGCTGCGTTGTCCTGTAAGAACTTAATTATGTCTTTTTTGGGAAGATCATCACTTTTGAGTTGCTCATCGCTCCATTCCCTCGTCGGTTCAGCAGCCATCTTAAAGTCAACTCAATCGACCTTTCAACTCGTTGTGGGATGGACTAAAATCACTGAATAACGCCACGGAGCAAGCGTCTGTGGCGGGACGGGACCGGACGGGACCCGTGAAAGTGGGATAATCATAACGACGACAGAATTAGTAGCCTAATACTTACAACAATATAATTATGTTTTCTAATCTAATGTAGTAATGGTAATTCTAATCTAATGAAGAGCTATTGAAAAGGAAGGATTCGGATTGGGAGCAAATCCTGGTGTAGGCTACAGAGTGAGAATAAGATTATGTTCAATCATTAACACTAGACAGCAAGTGTCTAGCCTAGCATAACCTACTTATTTTTATTAGGCCATATCCCTGTCGAAAATTCATAGGCCTAATTTTTTATCCTATGTTTAGTGACATTTTAGGTATGAGTATTACGTTATTCTTGACGACATTCACTCTGGTTAATTTTGAGTTAAATGTTTAGTTAAACTTCAGAGGCAAATGACAAAAAAGGCCCAATTTAATAAAACATATGCCTTGTAATTATTAGTATTTTCTGGTCTTTTTTGGGTCACTATCATTTCCACCACATTGTAGGCTGCAAAGTTTTTTGAGGTTTTTGCCCTACTTGGTTACCATGGAAATGGACAGGGGAACATATGGACAAAGCGAATAAACTCTTGGAGTGATTTGAAAAGATAAAAATCTCAAGGAAAATATGTGTACAACCCAGAATATTTTTATTGGTTGTCATTTCCAAACAGTTTATATTTCCTTTATAATTTGGGAATAACATTTAATATTATGTATTTGTATCATATATGTTAACCCTAGAAGACTAGAACTGACCTTAGCATGCAAACATAAATTGGATAAAAATTGTTCTCTCCCTCTCTACCTCAGCTGATGTGTGGTGAGCATTTTGGTGCCATTGCATCACCCAGGTGGGTGCTACACATTGGAGGTGAGTTTCCCCCTCATCATTGTAAAGCACTTTGAGTGTGAGAAAGGCACTATACAAATGGCATGCATTATTGTTTATTATTATGATGAGATTTTTGTAACAACAAGAAAACTAAATTTAGTTTTAAATTTAGTGTAATTTCCACCACTTAATTTCCTGTGATTGGGAGAACAAATTGTGATGGAAATGACAATGCCACTGGTGAAAAAGCAATACAGTTGGCTTGTGTCGGTAAGTGTGTGTGTGTGGTTAGATACGATGGAGATCCTTACCTTGCCATCAGACAGGATGTGGACTCTGAGAGCTGTGCTTTAGTTAACCCCTTTGTACAGATGGCAAATTTGGTCAATTCTCGCCTATTTAGGAGGTGCTCTGTTTAAGGCTTTAGACAATAAATGACCACTGAATTTTGAAAGGAACATCTCTATGTGTAAAACCAATGGTAGGATTGTATATTTATTTCATATTTAGTAGCAGATATTGATAGACTTGGTAGAATGACTGTATAATGACATAATTTCACATGTTTATTTTGCATTTGAGTGAGCAGGGCCTTTCACAGCTTTTTTGGCATACAATCAGGCTATTGTTGGATTTATCTTGTTGCTATTGCGTAATACAAATTTTATATGATGAATAAATATATTTATGAACTCACACATAGACGCTGTTGTCCACTGTGTCACACGTGGGTGAAGACTGGGTGGGGGGTTGCTTGTTAAATGGACTTGCTATGGGAAAATAGTGATACTTAGAAACTCCATATTCGGCAGAGTTGTCACGAATCATGTTACAATAAATATGAAACACGGAGTTTGTGGTTTCCACTCATAGTTTGGCTGCAGGAGCAACAAATGTCTCAGTTGAGCAAAATCTTGGCGCCGGCATCCTGGTCACTAGGCATCTGCGCGAAGGGGCTAAAACCATGAATCGTGTCGGCCCCCAGTCCAACAGGTTTTTCTGGCCAATGAGAGAGGACATGATCTGGGGCTCTATCTTGGCGATCTTGGCGCTTGGTCTAAGCGCATGGCGTAAAGTCCATTTTGGGCGTGTCCAAGTCCACTTTTGCTATTTTAACGACGTGTTTTTTGGGCGCTAAGCACGGCGCAAGGTGCAAATGGGCTGAACCTAGTCGCTTCATTAATTATAGGTGTGTCTTGGGCGTGACATGCAATAAAACAATCAAAATGTCATATCCCATTCCCTTTAAAAGCCTGCTTTTCCACCTTGGCGGATTGCTTGATGGCGAAACAGACATGCTCGTGCGTGTTTAGTGTGATCAAGGAATAGGCTAAATGGTGTATGATCAATATTATTCGGACTAACCATTAGCCTATGAGTTATTTTACAAAATATATGCGGTTAAATTTAGTTAAAAGGACCTGCAACAGCTGAGAATAAGCTATCAATGGCTTCAGTCTCACCTTAGAAAACGCCAAATTAGCCTGCTTGTTCAGCGAATCTCGTTTGATTATGCAATGAAAGTGTCAAACATCAATTCCATGAGACTGTTCTCATGGAGTTCTCGAAGTTCAAGCTTCATCCGAAGTTCATTAGGCTACCTGCATAGTAATATATTTAATAACATAAATACCGTTATTTTGCCTTAATGATGACACTAAATACAACAAAGCTGTCAGGTTGGCAACCCATATGTTCACGCATATTTCCCCTTGTTTAATAATGTCCTGTTTATGGAAATGTGACCAACCTGTTTTACTCGTAGCGTGATGTTTTAAAACAATCCTCTTTCCCAGGAAGACCGTGAAACGTGCGACTTACAGCAGGGGAAACAAAGAACATGCAGCGCACATGCAGAGAATGGCATTAAAATTAATTGTGAATTCATTGTGTAACGTGCTGCAAATTTGTTTTCGTTTCTAATTAGACGCTTAGTTCTCTTTAAAATCTTTTTGTTCAGTTATGGAATAACAGGTGAAATCAGCTGGGTTTTAATAAGCTGAGAGTATGGAAACCTGGTCACTGTATTTATTTTAAAAATATGAAGGACGAAGAATAGCTAAGGTTACAATTTAGTTAACATGGTGACATTTATCTCAGTTTTTTAAGCCTATCGAAAAAACCTTTTGCACAGCGAATCCTCTGTAGCCTAGGCTATTTGAAAAACAATAAATGCAATATTCACTGGACAAGGTTTTGAACTTTTCACAACCATTCTATTTACTTACAGGCTGTATTCCTAGATAAACAGAGCGGTATTGTAATGACATCTGAAGCGCATTTTCAGAACTCAAATGTCCGTCTATTGCCGTGCGTGAGTTTTCCATTGAATGACAATTCACGCATTAGGTGTAAATGACAATTTGCGCATTAGACTTGATATAGGTGTTATCAGCTCCTTTTTAATGGATAGCCATTGTCCCGTACCATTGCACATCGCCTGGATGTTGATGGAGTGGGCTGAAAGCAATTTAATAATAATTTGAAGTGTGTAAGTGAGGGAAAGGTAGGCTATGGACCCTTTTATTATTATGCATTTTTTGATATAGCCTACACAATAATAATATTTCACATTGTAATCTTGATATTTTAGTCATGCTTGTGCGCGCCCCTGTGTGTAACAGACAGGAGGGTACGCGCGTTGTGCACACGCCTATGCAGACGCACTTATATGCGCCGTTAAAATAACATGTAAAGAACTGCGACATGACTTTAGACCAGGTTTGTGGTGGTTCTAGCGCAAGCGCTTTCTGCTGGCTCAAGATAGCAATACGCCAAAAATAATCCTGGCCACTCCTCATCTTAAGACCAACACGCCCAGTTCACTTGCAACGGGCGCAAGAATACATGGTAGTTAAACGACGTGAGCGCTAGGCGTTATAATGAACCCAGCGCCGGGTGTAAGATATCCAAAGACACTTGCGTTTGGGTTAGTGCCGCTTTGCGCCGGGTGTAAGATAGGGCCCCTGGTATCAGCCAGAAGATATAATCAGACTGGGCCGTGTTTCCCAAAGCATCGTAAGGCTAAGACATCGTAAAACCCTTCGTACAAAGCTTCTTGAACTTTGGGTGCGTTTCCCAAAAGAATCTTAACTTAAGACACTCTTAGAAACGCTCGTAGATTAATGATTACTCCAGACCAGTCGTAGACGGTTAAGTGCATTTTAGAAGCCTATAAATCACATACTTTATTAGATTTTTCGTGTTAGTGTTCATTTCATTTTACGGTTACCATTCCACTGTTTTTATGTAAATATTTAATGTAAATATTTAATATATATACGTAAATATTTAACAATATTTATTTTAACAATGTTTATTTATTTATTTTTAATTTACTTATTTTTATATATTTGGAAATTACCATAAAAGTCATTCCTTAATTAGTCCTATAAATAAATAACTTTGAGACAAGTAAAATCAGTGTGGAAAAAGATTTTATTTAAAAAAAAACTTTGTCATGCCTAACCGGCCATGTATTGGGCATCACAGTGGGGTTTGCGTCTCCAAATCTATCGCCCCTCCTCCTCCCGTATGAGCAGCACCACAGACAGAAGTAGCCTACAGAGATGTAAAATCCAGGGATCAGAAAGGAAAAGTCCTGCTATGTGTTTCTTCCACCCATGAACTCTAACTTCACTAATTAGTTCTACCTCCTGGCTGAAGAATTGTGCAAATTAGCAAATCCAGGTGATTGGACTGAGGAGGTGACTGCGCGTTCACGCTTTAAGAACTGTTTTTGGAAACGTGTGTTACAAATTAAAGAGCCACCGTAGAATCGCTCGTTGAAATCGCACTTAACCCTAAGATTGATTGTTATCGGGAAACGCGGCCCTGGTCCCTGAGCCTCGGCTAGTTACAAAGAGGCTGCACACAGTGTTATAATCATCAGTTTGGGCGTAAATCTGCTCTGTTCTTGACAATGAAGGATAATGGCACCCTTGGTGCATAGGCAGGTTTTGCAGAGATGACGTACTGTTGAGATAGAGTTAATTCGTGTTGTCTTTATTACAAAGACCAGTGACTGAAATCCAGTGTAGATGTGGTCGGACTTGAGCTGATAGGACGGCTGCTACACAGCTTGTCACTCACAGTCACTGTCAAGTGTTTATTCATATAAATTCATGTAAATTCTATTTTTCAAATGAGAATATTGTGCACATTTGATAAAAAGTAATTCATTAAAGGTTGTATCAGCGATTTTGGGTGACGTCACTTCTGAAGCGAAATCCCAAACAAACAGAGCCAGCTCCAGCTCAGAGCCAATTATGTTATGTTTTAAAAAATAGTGTTCAAGCATCCAGAATTATAACCACGTTAATAACGTTTGTAAGAAACCAAACCGTTTGTAAATCCGTCAAGATTTCAGCGAGATAAGAGCATTAGCGTTTGTGCAGATCATTGTGATTGGTTGGAATACTGTTTATTTTGGTTTTGAGTGGTTGGTAGTACCATTTGTTTTTGTGTACGATCTCGGAGCATAGGCTGCCTACAGAGACGCGGTTTTTTGACGGCCTGCTTATGGGGCGGGCAGCTAGCGGATCGTGAGGAAAAATCAGATGAATGTGATCATTTATGTTTCGACCCAAAATCGCTGATTAAAGTTGGAAAAATCATCATTGTGCAATGTCAAAAAATTATTTATAGACTTCAGTGAGGTCATTTTAAGCTGTTTTTAATTGAAACAATGGAAGGATAATACAACATTACATTATAATAGTTAGTACACTACATGACAAAAAAGTATATGGACACCTGCTTGTTCAATATCTCATTCCAAAATCATGGGCATTAATATGGAATTGGTCCACCCCTTGCTGCTATAACAGCCTCCACTCTTCTGGGAAGGCTTTCCACTAGATGTTGGAACATTGCTGTGGGGATTTGCTTCCAGTCAACAAGAATAGCATTAGGTCGGGCACTGATGTTTGACGATTAGTCTTTCCAATTTATCCCAAAGGTGTACGATGGGGTTGAGGTCAGGGCTCTGTGCAGATCAGTCTTCTTCCACACTGATCTCGACAAACCATTTCTCTATGGACCTCGATTTATGCATGGGGGCATTGTCATCCCATGAAACCGGAAAGGGCCTTCCCCAAAGCACAGAATCGTCTAGAATGTCATTGTATGCTGTAGCATTAAGATTTGCCTTCACTGTAACTAAGGGGCCTAGCCCGACCATGAAAAAGAGCCCCAGACCAAGGGTTGTCTAGATACTTTTGGCCATGTGGTGTATATGAATTCATAAATATGTTTAAATCAGTGTAGGGAATGTATTAAATATCTTGAAACATTATGTATGTCTAATATGTATGTCTAATATTATCTAAAAAAAAATCTGTTTTATGAGGTGATGGAAATTATGATTTCCTCTGAACATTAGGATAAAATGATTTCCTCTGAACATTAGGATAAAATGCCAAGAAACATTATGCAAAGTATCTAAGAACAGTGACAATCAGGAATTGTTTCTAGACAGAATGGAGAAATCAAACATATCAATAAATTTCCATAAAATTTTGTTTAATTTTCTTACATTTTCCAGACCAAAATGAACCATAGTTGAAGAATCAGACATGTATGAGATTTTCCAAATTGAATCAGGACAAATATTTTGTTGACCAGGGGTGTGACAAACCTGAGTTGAAGTTATGGAGAGGTCACATTTAGTTCAGGAATACAATTTGCCTAAAGAAGCTGAAAAACAATTGTATGGTCACTTTCTTTGAAATGCATGAAATGTTATGACCTAGGCATGTGAATGCCTTAATTCCAGACTTGAGATCAGTGAAGTTTCAAAGTTTTATCAGTCTCATTGGTTTTATAAAACAATTATTTCCCCTTGAATACTTTTAGCCTATATTTTAAGAGTCATCAAGGAAATAATGCACAGTAGCTACGTTTTCCAATTTAATTGGCTAATATTGTTTTTACAAGGCAGTTTTCCATGGGTGACACCTTTCACATTGCTATTGCAGCCATGGGCTTGGGCCAAAAATTGGCGAGCTGGTTTGGCATAGCTAGCGACTTCGCTTATGTGGAGGAATGACAGAACACGTGTACCAATAGTCTCTCCATTTTATTTATTTTTAAAGACATTGAACATGTAAAACACAAATTAAGAAAAAGCAGTAGGGCTATCTATTGAACTTTTGTGTTTGACATGCATGTTGTGCATCCAGTATTGTAGCAGTCAAAGGCATGGGCAGGTCTGAGAAAAGAGATAAAAATAGTACAACATATCTAACAACAACGATATTCCATTTGTATGCAATACCGATAGTTTGAGAAAGGGTATGCAGTATGGCACATTTTCAACTGTGCCATCCAGCTTAAGATGTATTAATTGACACTATATGTATATCAAACATAGTGTCATGAACCTAATACGGGCTGGACCCAAATGCAACGACCAGGAGGCAGAGGGACAGAAAAAGGTAATTTATTATAGCTTGGGGTAGTCCCAAGCTGTACACAGATAATAAACAGTAATCACAATAAAGACAGGAGCTTCTCCGGGACTTGAATCTGCTCCAAGCCGGAGCTGGACTTGAACGGCAAGCAGGATGTTCCAAGCCGGAACTGGACTTGGTACTGGAACCCTGGAGTTCCAACCGGAACTGGGCAGGACGGGAAACTGGAACGGATTAACAGGAACTGGATCACAGGAACATGGAGTTGTTCCAAACCGGAACTGGACTGGACTGGGACTGGATAGTCAAACTGGAACTGGATCACGGGAACACGGAGTTGTTCCAAACCGGAACTGGACTGGGACTGGATAGTCAAACTGGAACTGGATCGCGGGAACATGGAGTTGTTCCAAACCGGAACTGGACTGGACTGGGACTGGATAGTCAAACTGGAACTGGATCACGGGAACACGGAGTTGTTCCAAACCGGAACTGGACTTGGTACGGGACACTGGATGTTCCAAACCGGAACTGGACTTGGTACGGGACAAGTTCCAAACCGGAACTGGGCTGACAGGAACTGGATCGGGTTTAACTGGAACAGGACAACTGGAACACTGGAATGTTCCAGACCGGAACTGGACTGTGCGGGTCTCTCAGGTAAGTTCCAAACCGTCAGGTGGGAGCGGAGGTACCGCAACACAATCAGGGAAACGCGAACAGCTACAGACTGGCAGAAACAGTAGAATGGTGGTTAACGAGACAGGCAATATTTAGGCAGGAAGAACCGCAAACAGACAGGACTGGTTAGCAAACAACAGTAGGCAGTGAGCATTTAAGCACCGAGACAGAACCAAACTGAAGTTTAGAAGCACAGGACAGGGATTCAAAGACCAGGATACAAACGAACAACGTTAACGAACTGGCACCGACTAGCAGCCAGCCGGAGGGTTAAATAGGGAAGTGAGATTGGAAACAATTAAGAAGGCGTGCAAATGTAAGCGAGGGTGATTGAACAATCGAAGTGTGAGGAATGCATGCTGCAACGGAGAAAGGAGATAGGCTGAGACAGGAGTGGGGAAAAGGAGTGAAACAAACGGAAGGAACACGCCCAGTCTGCAGCAACGGGGAAAACACGGACAAAGGGAATCAAACATGACACGGAGGGAAAGGGCAAAACACGGAAAACGGACCGGATGGGAACGGAACGTTACAGTACCCCCCCTTAATGAACGCCACCTGGCGTACCTGGAGGCTTAACCTTATCGGGGTAAAGATTGTGGAAGTCGAGAATGAGAGAGTGGTCCAAAATAAGGCTCTTATGTAACCAGGACCGCTCTTCAGGGCCATACCCTTCCCAGTCGACAAGATATTGAAAGCCCCGGCCCTTGTGGCGAATGTCGAGTATGTGACTCACCGTGTAGGCCGGGGCGTTGTCGATGATCCGGGGCGGAGGTGGAATGACCGCCGGAGCACTGAGGGGGCTGGAGGCGACAGGCTTAACTTGACTGACGTGGAAAACACGATGAATTTTAAGGGAAATAGGGAGCGAGAGCTTAATGGAAACGGGGTTGATGACACGAAGGATAGTGAAGGGACCAATGAAACGGGGTTGAAGTTTTTTAGAGGTGGATTGAAGGGGAATAGTGGCTGTGGAAAGCCAGACCTGCTGACCGGGCTTGTACTGCGGGGCTGCGGTCCTGTGAAGGTCCGCCAAGCGCTGAGTACGGGAATTGGAGCGAAGAAGCTTCCACATACGCTTGCACCTAAGGAGGTGGGACTTGACGGTAGGGACCGCCACCTCTACTTCCTGGGCCGGCAGGAGGGGGGGTTGGTACCCCAAAGAGCATTCGAAGGGGGACATCCCCGTGGCAGTGCTCTTAAGGGAGTTATGCGCATATTCCACCCATGGGAGGAAACGGCTCCAGGAAGAGGGATTGCGTGCAGTCACGCACCGCAGGGCGGCCCCCAGGTCCTGGTTCGCCCTCCCCGTCTGGCCGTTAGTCTGAGGATGGAACCCAGACGACAGACTCGCAGAAGCACCCAGGGCCACACAGAACGCCTTCCAAACCTGGGAGGAGAATTGGGGCCCACGGTCAGAAACAATATCGGAGGGGATCCCGTGCAGCCTGATCACGTGCAGCACCAGGAGCTCCGCTGTTTCAAGGGCGGAAAGTAATTTCGGAAGAGGGATAAAGTGAACCGCCTTGGAGAACCGGTCTACAATTGTCAGAATAGCCGTGTTACCCTCTGACAAAGGTAGACCGGTGACGAAGTCCACGCCAATGTGGCTCCAGAGGGAGGCTGGAGGAGGGAGGCTGGTGGGATGCCTTGGTCCTGGCGCAAACAGGGCAGGCCAGGACAAAGGCACGGGTATCCCCCTTGAGGGTGGGCCACCAAAAACTCCTCCTGACAAGGGCGATAGTCCTGGCGACTCCTGAGTGACAGGCCAGACGGGAGGCGTGGACCCATTCCAGGACCTGGGAACGGACGGAGTCGGGAACAAAGAGAGAGGAGTTAGGGTTATTGCGGGGATCCGGTTGGGAAGCCTGGGCGGCCTTCACGGACTCCTCGATCTCCCAGGACACCGCAGCCACAACACAGGAAGCCGGTAGTATAGGCTCCGGATCAGCAGGACTGGAAAGGGGGAAAAAAATGCGGGATAAGGCATCCGCCTTGGTGTTACGGGAACCGGGACGGAAAGTAACGGAAAAATTAAACCTGGCAAAAAAAAGTGACCATCTAGCCTGACGGGCATTAAGCCTCTTGGCCGACTTAATATAAAGCAGGTTGTGATGGTCCGTAAGGACAATGAACGGGTTACCTGCCCCCTCCAGCCAATGACGCCACTCCTCCAGCGCGAGCTTGATGGCCAAGAGCTCCCGATCCCCGACGTCGTAATTCCGTTCCGCGGGGGTTAGTCTCCGGGAAAAGAAGGCACAGGGGTGGAGCTTGTTGTCCAAGGCGGCTCGCTGCGACAGAATGGCCCCCACGCCGGTGTCGGAGGCATCAACCTCAACAGTGAACTGGCGGGTGGGGTCAGGATGACAGAGAATGGGAGCTGTGGAAAACCGGGCCTTGAGCTGTTCAAAGGCGTGTTGTGCCTCGGGATTCCAACAGTAGGGGATGGAAGTAGAAGTGAGTTTGGTTAGCGGAGCAGCAGTGATACTGTAATTGCGAATGAAACGGCGGTAAAAATTTGCAAAGCCAAGGAACTGTTGAAGGTGCTTACGTGTAGGTTGGGGCCATTCTGTCACTGCCTTGACCTTAGCTGGATCCGCCCGGATTCTGCCCTCCTCAATAATAAAGCCGAGGAACGGGACTGAGGAGGTGTGAAATGAGCACTTCTCGGCTTTAACAAAAAGTTGGTTCTCCAGGAGTCGCTGGAGAACCTCCCGAACATGGAGTGTATGTTCCTGTGGGTCTTTAGAAAAAATAAGGATGGTCGTCAATGTACACAAAAACAAACTTTCCCAACAGGTCGCATAACACGTCGTTCACCATCCCCTGAAAGACTGCCGGGGCATTAGTTAAACCAAAGGGGACAACCAAATACTCATAGTGGCCAAGCGGGGTATTGAAGGCTGTTTTCCACTCGTCCCCCTCGCGAATCCGAACCAAGTGCTATGCGTTGCGGAGGTCGAGCTTGGAAAAGATAACTGCCTGGTTAAGGGGTTCAAAAGCAGAATTAATAAGAGGGAGGGGGTACTTGTTACGAATGGTAACCTCGTTGAGGCCCCGGTAATCGATGCAGGGACGTAGCGACCCGTCCTTTTTAGCAACAAAAAAGAAACCTGCGCCAACCGGGGATGAAGAGGGTCGGATTATACCTGAAGCAAGTGATTCGTGAATATAGGTCTCCATTGCCATCTTCTTTGGGCCCGACAGACTGTAGAGGCGGCCAGATGGAAGTTTGGCTCCAGCCAGAAGATTGATGCAACAGTCGTAGGGTCTATGAGGAGGCAATGACACAGCACGTGATTTACAAAAAACTTGCGACAGGTCATGATACTGACAGGGAACATTGGTTAGATCAGGTACAGGTTGAGTAGAAACGCTAAGTTTGCCCCCCGAGGGGGGTAGAGAAGAACGGAGACAGTTAGCCAAACAGTGACTGCTCCAAGCCAGGATCCGACCGGAACGCCAATCGATATGAGGGTTATGAAGGCGTAGCCAGGTCTGTCCTAGCACCAGGGAGGATTGCTTGGAATGAATTAAGAGAAGCTGGATGGTTTCGCGATGGTTACCTGACAAAACTAGTTGGAGGGGAACGGTGGAGTGGGTGACTAACCCCAGGCTCCTACCGTCCAGGGCGAGAGCTGTAATCGGAACTGATAAGGGTTCGGTGGGAATCCCGAACCTCTCAACAAAGGATATGTCAATGAAGTTGGCAACGGCCCCGGAGTCGATAAGGGCCGATGACGAAGCAGTGTTGCTCTTCCAAAGAAGAGTGGCCTTGAATTCGACGCGGCTCTGGGCTGCATGGTTAGGGATAATAGGGCTCGTCAGTACGCCCAGTTTTACTGGCGAGCCACCTCTTTTGGGCGAACAGGACAAGCGGCAATTTGGTGGCCTGGTTTGCCGCAATAGAAACAGGATCTGGTTTGGAAACGTCGTTGGCGCTCCTCGGCGTCCACAGTGATTTTACCCAACTGCATGGGTTCCTCCTCGGAGGGCATGTATGAAACCCTCGACCCTTTGAGGGGGGAAGGTTGACGAACACCGCGAAGCGTGGAGAATGGAATTTGTGAGGGATTCTTCCCTCTCTCACGGGCCCGGGTTCTGAGACGGTTATCGATGGCGATGGCCAGGTTGATGAGGCTGTTAAGGGAGTTGGATTCCTCCCGGGTAGCTAGCTGGTCTTTTAACTCCTCACTAAGGGCCTGACGGAAGGCCCCCTGAAGTGCGGTGTCATTCCATCCCGCCTCAGCAGCGAGGGTACGGAACTGAACCACCATCTCCGCCACACTGCGACTGCCCTGCCAAACTTGAAGGAGGCGCTGGGTAGCATCTCGTCCACAGACTGGGTGGTCGAAGACACGTCGCATCTCGGAAGTGAAGATGGCAAAGTTATTGCAGGCTGACGATTGGCTCTCCCACACAGACGTAGCCCACTCCAAGGCACTGCCTCCCAGGCTGCTCATTATGAAGGCAATTTTGCAGGAGTCAGAGGCGAAGGAGGTGGGCTGCATGCGGAAGATGATGTCGCACTGCTTGAGGAATTCACGACACTTCCCCAGGTACAATTCAGGATGTTGAACTCTGGGTTCCCGACCCGGAGAGGGAGCCGGAACCTCGGGAGGCTGTTCAGACGTTGAGGGGGTCGGACCCACCAGGATCCGAGGAAGAGGCTGGTAGAGCGACAACTGTGTGACTTGCTCCGATAGCCCCCTCAACACCTCCAAAACATAGTCTAAACGGCGGCCCTGCTGGTCACTGACCGCGGTTTGGCAGGCGAAGGCGTGACGAATCTGTTCCAGGTCGGCTGGGTCCATATTTTGGCCAGTTCGTTCTGTCATGAACCTAATACTGGCTGGACCCAAATGCAATGACCAGGAGGCAGAGGGACAGAAAAAGGTAATTTATTATAGCTTGGGGTAGTCCCAAGCTGTACACAGATAATAAACAGTAATCACAATAAAGACAGGAGCTTCTCCGGGACTTGAATCTGCTCCAAGCCGGAGCTGGACTTGAACGGCAAGCAGGATGTTCCAAGCCGGAACTGGACTTGGTACTGGAACCCTGGAGTTCCAACCGGAACTGGGCAGGACGGGAAACTGGAACGGATTAACAGGAACTGGATCACAGGAACATGGAGTTGTTCCAAACCGGAACTGGACTGGACTGGGACTGGATAGTCAAACTGGAACTGGATCACGGGAACACGGAGTTGTTCCAAACCGGAACTGGACTGGGACTGGATAGTCAAACTGGAACTGGATCGCGGGAACATGGAGTTGTTCCAAACCGGAACTGGACTGGACTGGGACTGGATAGTCAAACTGGAACTGGATCACGGGAACACGGAGTTGTTCCAAACCGGAACTGGACTTGGTACGGGACACTGGATGTTCCAAACCGGAACTGGACTTGGTACGGGACAAGTTCCAAACCGGAACTGGGCTGACAGGAACTGGATCACGGGTACGCGGAGTTGTTCCACACCGGAACTGGACTTGGTACGGAACACTGGGTTGTTCCAAACCGGAACTGGACTTGGTACGGGACACTGCAGTTCCAAACCGGAACTGGGCTGGCAGGAACTGGATCGGGTTTAACTGGAACAGGACAACTGGAACACTGGAATGTTCCAGACCGGAACTGGACTGTGCGGGTCTCTCAGGTAAGTTCCAAACCGTCAGGTGGGAGCGGAGGTACCGCAACACAATCAGGGAAACGCGAACAGCTACAGACTGGCAGAAACAGTAGAATGGTGGTTAACGAGACAGGCAATATTTAGGCAGGAAGAACCGCAAACAGACAGGACTGGTTAGCAAACAACAGTAGGCAGTGAGCATTTAAGCACCGAGACAGAACCAAACTGAAGTTTAGAAGCACAGGACAGGGATTCAAAGACCAGGATACAAACGAACAACGTTAACGAACTGGCGCCGACTAGCAGCCAGCCGGAGGGTTAGATAGGGAAGTGAGATTGGAAACAATTAAGAAGGCGTGCAAATGTAAGCGAGGGTGATTGAACAATCGAAGTGTGAGGAATGCATGCTGCAACGGAGAAAGGAGATAGGCTGAGACAGGAGTGGGGAAAAGGAGTGAAACAAACGGAAGGAACACGCCCAGTCTGCAGCAACGGGGAAAACACGGACAAAGGGAATCAAACATGACACGGAGGGAAAGGGCAAAACACGGAAAACGGACAGAATGGGAACGGAACGTTACACATAGTGTAATGGACCCATTTAAAACCCCATTTATGTCAATTGATCAACTATTCCAATTAATTTCCAGTTGTGAAAAGTGCAGCAAGTAAAAGCTACTTTTATGACTTGGTGTCACGCCCCGTACCTCCACGTTTTAGTCTGTTCCTGGTTTTTCCATTTATATGTATTTTCAGTATTTGTAGTCCGTTCTGTGTTTTCCCTTTCTCCCCATTTCGTGTCCACTCCCTGCACCTGAATTGTGTTTCCTCATTATGTTTCGTCTCACCTGTTCCTCGTTGTCTCTTCGTTAGTCTGGCATACAGTCAAGCCGGAAAGTCTCCCCACCCATTTCACCTTCTCCATGTTTTATTACGTTACAGACTTATACTACAATAGATTGAGTTCATTTTTTTGTCTCAAACATCTACACACAATAGCCAATAATGACGAAGTGAAAACAGGTTTTTAGAAAATATGCAATTTTATTTTACTGACAAAAATAGGTTATTTAGGGGTTACATATCTGTACACACCCTTAGCCTAATACTTGGTTGCTGCGCCTTTGGCAGCGATTACAGCTTCAAGGCATCTTGGCACTTGTTTCTGGACATTTTTGCCCATTCCTCTTGGCATATCCTTGCAAGCTCCGTCAGGTTGGATGGGGAGCGTCGGTACACAGCCATTTTCAGCTCTTTCCACAGATGTTCAATTGGATTCAGGTCTGGGCTCTGGCTGGGCCACTCAAGGACATGCCCAGACTTTCTCCGAAGTCTTTGTTCTCTTGGCTGTGTGCTTCGGGTTCTTGCGTTGGAAGGTAAACCTTCGCCCCAGTCTGAGGTCCAGAGCGCTCTGGAGCAGGTTTTCTTCAAGGATCTCGGTGTACTTAGCTGCATTCATCTTTCCCACTATCAGGACTACTCGCCCCGTTCCCGCTGCTGAAAAACATCCCCACATCATGATGCTGCCACCGCCATGCTTCACTGTAGGGATGGTATTAGCCAGGTGATGAGTGGTGCCTGGTTTCCTCCAGATGTGACGCTTGGTATTCAGGCCAAAAAGTTCCATTTTGGTTTCATCAGACCAGAGAACCTTGATTCTCATGGTTTGAGAGTCCTCTAGGTGCCTTTTGGCAAACTCCAAGCGGGCTGTGATGTGCCTTTTACTAAGGAGGGGCTTATGTCTGACCACTACCATAAAGGCCTGATTGGTGGAGTGCTGCCTGGATGGTTGATCTTCTGAAAGGTTCTCCCATCTCCACAAGGATACGCTGGAGCTCTGTCAGAGTGACCCTCGGGTTCCTGCTCACCTCCCTGGCCAAGGCCCGTCTTCCCCGATTGCTCAGTTTGGCCGGGCGGCCTAGGAAGATTCTTGGTGGTTCCAAACTTCTTCCATTTACGAATGATGGTACTTTGGGACCTGTAAAGCTGCAGAGATTTTTCCGTACCCTTCTCCAGATCTATGCCTTGACACAATCCTGTTTCTGAGGTCTGCAGATAATTCCTTTGACCCCATGGCTTGGAGTTTGCTCTGACATGCACTGTCAACTGTGGGACCTTATATAGGCAGGTGTTGGCAATCCCCAATCATGTCCAATCAATTGAATTTATCACAGGTGGACTTCAATTAAGTTGTAGAAACATCTCAAGCAGTATCAGTGGAAACAAAATGCACCTCAGCTCACTTTTGGGTATCATATCAAAGGGTGTGCACACTTGTGTACATATGATATTTTACATTTAGATTTTTTATAAATTAGCACAAATGTCTAAAAACCTGTTTTCACGTTGTCATTATTGGCTATTTTGTGTAGAATTTTGAGACAAAAAATGAACTCAATCTATTGTAGAATATGTCTGTAACGTAATAAAACGTGGAGAAGGTGAAAGGGGTGGGGAGACTTTCCGGCTTGACTGTATAGTCTCCCGTTTCTTTGATCTGTGCCAGATCATCTTGTGCCCTGCATTCGTGCTGGTCTTAGTCTTTATAGCGCTCCCTGCCTGCTCCGCGTTCCTGTGTTACCCATCCAGTTCCTGTTCTGTCTGTCCTGCCTGTTCCTGTCCCGCCAGTTCCTGTCCAGCCTGTTCCTGTCCAGCCCTCCCCCGTCCTAGCCCTGCCCCTGCCCTTCGCCCTCCTGTTCCCTGCTCTGACTGACTGATTCCCCGGTTCTGACCCCTGCCTGTTCCTGGACTTCGCTTTTGCTCATTCTGGATTGCCCTTTTTTCTGGACACTGACCCCTGCCTGGAACTGACTACGAATCTGCCTTGCCTGTATTGCACTGTTTGCTGGACGTTAACCCTGTTCTGTCAATCTCGAATAAAGCTTGTTCCTGTTACTTTTGATGTCTGCGAGTGGTTCCGATCAGTTCCCATAACAACTTGTAGCAAAAACATGTGCTATAAACACTGAAATTTACTCGCATTAAAGAAAATAAGTTTTTTACTTTACATACATTTACAGTATTTAACAAATACAACATTGCTAATATAACTATCCATACTTTGAAATAAATACATAATCATACACATATGCACTCATTTTTTCTTCACTGCAGTGTAAGACAGAAGTATAAGTATGCACTCACAAACAATAACATGACATAGGTATAGTTTGGAAAAGTATTTTGAGAGAGCTTATTTAATATCAAATCAGTTCCTCCTGAAAATATGTGGCTTGTCTCCAAATTGACTGTGAGCATTCAATTTATTATTCTTTATATGCTCATTAATATTTTTGTGCTAATGACTCATCTGCATCTGTTTGCTGTACATGAATATGCATTTGTCATCTGTAAATGTCCTGGGAAAGAGCAAAGAGGAGAATATGCTAGATTGACATACGGCAAATGATCCACACGATTGTCATACTTAAGGTCGTATGGTTCTGGGAAAAATTTACTTTTTGAGGAATTTAGAAGTAATTTTTAGGTAATTTTGGGACTTTCTTCTGTTCACAATATTTTTCATAAATCGTAAGTATGTCTAATTAATCCCTTCCCTCTCATCCTCAAATCTGGTGGGTGATTCAATGACACAATCACAGACTGAAGCCTGGGTTTTCAACAGACTTTTTTATGTATTGGGCCACTACAAATACACATTGTTAGGGAGAAAATCATGGCTTTTAAGAAATGTCAAACAAACATGATGTTGGTTTACCACAATGTGAAAACATATTTGCATGTTTTTTTTGTTTAACAAAAAGCATATTAAATAAGGAAACATAAATGCAAAAATATAATTTAGTATTTTCCTTCCTTCCAAGACAGAAAATTAGATAGGCCTTATTTCACCTTATTTTAGTCAAAAGATTAAGCTATTCCTTAGCAATAACTTTGACTAAAGTAAGGTTAAACAAAAAATTTAACAAAAAATGTAACTCGACTTGCTTGACCTAGGTTAATTATTTATCTCAACCACAGCTAGCTTCATCTTCAGAAAGAGACTCTGGAGAATCTGGACAATCCTCCTCAGATTCAATTTGTGTGGTGGCATCTTTGATGGGCTCAAAGAGCTTCAAAATAGCCACCAGCTTCTCAACTCTTTCATTTGTCATCCTGTTACACACGCTGCTGTATGCTCCACCAAACAGGCACCAGTTCCGCTCCGATGAAACTGATATTGGACGGATCTGAATAATAATTGAAGCAACATGGGACACTGCTTCACAGTTGAGATGATGAGACTGAGAGTTTGGGGCCAGATTCAGAGTTGATATAATTACACGCAAATGGCACTTACTCCAGAAATTCTGCTTAGCTTAAGCTATTAGTGATTCAGTCATTTGACTCATCCGCTGTTTTAAGCTTCTCTCCAATATACAGAGTATGCGCGCGCGGGGTGTAGATTTGATGAAAACAAGTTTTCACTTAATAATTATTTTCTGCGCAACTTTGTTAAAAAAAAAAAGGTGGTTTATGTCTAGCGCCACCAATGGATGATTATGAAAAATACAGCATCTTTCGCATAAATAGATATTAGAATAAGTGCATGTTCTTTGATCATGATACTCAACTCTACCTCTCTTTCCCTCCCTCTACCCCACAGGTTAAGGAGAGGATATCTGCTTGTCTGACTGACATCTCTGAGTGGATGGCTACCCATCACCTGAAGCTCAACCTTGACAAGACAGAGCTCCTCTTCATGCCGTACAAGACCTCCCCACTACATGACCTCTCCATCACCGTTGACGGGACCGTGGTGGCTGCCTCCCGCTCTGCAAGGAACCTGGGGGTGGTCCTGGACGACCGGCTGGGCTTCAAAGAGCACATGAGGGCGACGGCACGGTCCTGCAGGTTCCTCCTGTACAACATCAGGAGGATTCGACCGTACCTGACCACCTACTCCACCCAGCTTCTTGTCCAGACCATGGTCACCTCACGCCTGGACTACTGCAACTCCCTGCTCGCAAGCCTACCGGCCTGCGCCATTCTGCCTCTTCAACTGATCCAGAATGCAGCTGCCCGGCTTGTGTTCAACCTCCCGAAATTTTCCCATGTAACCCCCCTGCTGAGGTCACTCCACTGGCTGCCAGTTGCAGCCAGGATCAGGTTCAAAGTTCTGACCCTGGCCTATACACTGCAGCCAATAGGACAGGCCCCGCCTACCTGCAGGACTTAATCCAGAACTACAGTACCAGTCAAAAGTTTGGACACACCTACTCATAGGTTTTTTAAAGTTTTTTTTACTGTTTTCCACATTTTAGAATAGTAAAGTCATCAAAACAATGAGATAACACATTAAATTATGCAAACAAATCAAAAAAAGTGTTATATTTTAGATTCTTCAAAGTAGCCACCCTTTGCCTTGATAACGGCTTTTCACATTCTTGCCATTCTCTCAGCCAACTTCTGTGGTAAACAGGTATTCCACAGGTAAACAGGTGATGCTATCATGACTCTGTATAAAAGGATATCGAAAGACTCTTGATACCTTATTTCCAGGTAGAATGTGCAAAGCTGTTATCAAGGCAAAGGGTGGCTACTTTGAAGAATCTAAAATATAAGACGTTTTTTATTTGTTTTACACTTTTTTTTGGGTCTTTGCATAATTCCATTTGTGTTATCTGATAGTGTTGATGTCTTTACTATTCTAAAATGTGGAAAACAGTAAAAATAACTGGTGTGTCCAAACTTTTGACTGGTACTGTATGTTCCTGCTCGACCACTTTGCTCTTCTATAGCAGGGCGACTCACACTTCCCCCCCTCCGTGTCAACGGCTCTCGCTCGTCCTGACTGCGGAGCTTTTCCACCTTAGCTCCTCAGTGGTGGAATGAACTTCCCATTCCTCTACGTTCTACTCAAACCCTGCCTGCATTCCGTCGAGGCCTGAAGACACACCTCTTCAGACTCCACCTTGACTGATATTCTAACCTAGGACCTCATGGTACTAGTTCCCTGTGTTTTCCTGTCTGTTTGTTATAGTTTATAATAGTATTTAGAATAGAAGTGTAGTATAGCTGATTTACCCACAGCTTACTGTGAACTACAGTCAACGTTCATTACTAGGGATCACTGCTACATTATGGGAAGGATGTGCATTGTCATGTGTGTTCTGTAGTGATCTTGATGACGTCTCTGTATGCACTTATTGTACGTCGCTTTTGGATAAAAGCGAAATTAATGTAATGTAAATGTAATGTAGCATAATATTTTCCTTTGACTAGCCTACATGCAATTATCAAAGAGCTGTCCCCTTATGGAAATGCAATATATTGCAGTATATTTTTAATTTATTGTGAAGATAATTTTGATATATTTACAATATACTGCAGTATATTCTTTTTCCATAGGGGTCATAAAAAGAAAAATATGTAAAAGTATGATCGTCAATATCATACCCTGGGCCACATGTATAAAACTCTGATTAAAAGAATGCTCAGGGAGAAACATTTTTTACTTTACATGCAGAGGTACGCAGATTGTCTTACTTTATACATCTGCATGGAAACTCACTTACGCAACTTAAATTTTATTTTAAAGTAAATCCAACAATTTATTTGTTTACTTAATAATATTGCGTGCAACCACTGTCCAACAATACGTTTTTTTGATTGTGTGATGGGTATATCCCAGTCGTCAATATCTAGGAGTTATTATCATTTCCTTAATGCGACATATTAATACATTCACTGCCTTCCCCAGCACGCAAGAGCAACTACGATGCACAAAGGCAGGGTTTTTACAATGGCAAATGCAGTTATTAAAGGCACTATCACTGACACAAAATGCATACCCCCACAATTTTTCTTTTGTAGAAAGCTGGCAACCCAGGGGGCAGGTACAAGAAACAGGTCATTGGAATATCATGCCCTGTGCCACCCACATTTTGAGATAAGCACCAGCGGAGCATAGGTTAGAAAACGGCGTCGATCACCCCGCATTAAATCCGTGCAGGAGAGGCACTTAAGCGCATGACTTAAGCTGGCCATCTCTGAATCTGGCCCTTTTTTTGCTGATTGTTATTCAGAAAGTGTTTCAAAGTCGATCTAATATCAGTGTTGTCTAGCTACTAATGGAAATAGTGATGCTACATGAATATGGATCAGGTCTGTCTCCCCTATACAAGTTGCTATTCTCAGTGTACACCTGCATCTTTATGTAGAGTGCACTGACCTAGACCCAAGAAACAAGGTAACTGTCTCATCAACTTTAAGATATCAATTAAGTAGTGAAAGGCAATGAAACCCAACAGATCTCGCAGGTCTCCAACTTAAAATCTAATCTGCAGTCCATAAAGGTCAGTGAATCTGCTGATCAATAATTCACTGACCTTTAAGTAGGTTTCACTTACAAAAGAGATTTTACTCTCAATGAGATTTTCCAAGTTAAATTAAGGATAATTACAAATCAAGTATAGCTTCTCTGTATATAAATGCACACATACTGTAGATCCGATATCACTATTGGCATAAGTGGTGCACACTAGAGTGGTATTGACAAGGTTGCTGTGAACCTCCCTCAAAACAGGTTTGTGTGGTCCAGGCCACTGCCGAACGAGCAGGATGAGATTCTTGTTCAGGAAAAGAGTGAATCATTTTTACAAGATCAAAAACTAGAATAATAACAGTAATAAAGGAAAACTAGGAATCACAACAGACCAATTAAAAAAGAAAAAGCCATAGTATCATAGAAGCCCTTTTCCCTTACCATATAAATGGACCAGGGTGTGAAATTAACACCCGCCACCAGCCAAAGGCTGGTAAAATTTTGATTGTGGCTGGTAAGATTTTCTCTTCTAGCGGCCACTTTGACAGGTACACAACCAGGCTGTGTTATATTGTAAAAGGTAATGTGGCTGGTAAAATATTGAAAAGGCCTAGTGCTTTTTTGAATCCAACAGCCACTCTGGCCAGTGGCTGAAAGTTAATGTCATTCCCTGAAATTGATCATTTGAAGGAGGGGGTGAGGTGGAATCAACAAGTCAGGATGGGGCAGGGGAGTTTACAGAGAAGATGGGGTGGGGGGAATTTACTGGCGCTCCAGGAACCAGATTTCGTTATTTCGGTTGGCCGCAGCGGGGCTGGTGTAGCCTGCCACGATGAAGGGATTGTGCAAGCGGTCCTCAGGTAACCCCAGAACCTCAGCCAGCATGTTCAGCTCATTCATGATGGAGTGCTCGTCGGTAACCCCACTGAATGACCTTCAGGGGAGGGGGAAAAGTCACAAAAACTACTGAAAAAGTAGAGGGTTAAAAGTGTATTTATAAAAAATAAAACAAAAGTCATGAGTGCATCCCAGAGATGGGAAAAACCAAAAAGTGAGATGAGCAGCAGAACTTTTGGGAGCAATATGGCATATTATTTACTGGTATGAATATATGGGTTTATTATAAACAATGTTATTATCAGTTGTGACCTTGATGACTTAGCATCAGCACTGATGGTTGGATGCACTATATGTAAGTCACTGTGGATAACAGTGTCTGTAAATATCTGTTACGACTGTACAAATGTGCAAATCTGAGCTTTCCAAGGCAAGTTAACTGAGCACTGATATAACTACAATATAAGTTCAGCATCTTGATACAATACATGGGCATGACATGTTTCTGCTTATTCTAAAAAGGAACAATTAATTAGCCAATATAGTAAATAAAAAAACACAGGTAGTCAGGTCTTACTTGCTGTGGGTGCAGGTTTAGGCCTTGACAGAGTGAATAATGTGAAACAAGGAGAGAACCACACAACAAAAGGCGTTGGCCGACAATGAACAGTTCTGAATGGGAAAACTGTAATTCACATCAATCACTCAGTGACCCCGCCCACCCACCGGCTGTAGACGATAGTTGCGGGCCACTCCTGCATGATGATGTCAGGGTCCAGCGGTAGGGGTGGCTGGTCTTGGTGTTGCGTTGGTAGGTAATAGGCCACTGTCACTTCCCTGGAGAGGATGGAGCGAGACTCGTCCATGCATACCACAGTAACTATGGGAATGGTCATCCCCAGGTAGTGTCCTGTGGGTGGTGGAGCACGGTCAGCACTGTTTCAGCACATATTGATCAAACAGCATGTTGAATAAACAGCATGACTGACTAAACAGTACAACTGACCAAACAGCACGTTGACCAAACAGCATGTTGACCAAACAGCGCAACTGACCAAACAGCAAGTTGACCAAACAGCACAACTGACCAAACAGCAAGTTGACCAAACAGCATGTTAACCAAACAGCACGTTGACCAAACAGCACGTTGAGCAAACAGCACGTTGAGCAAACAGCACTTTGAGCAAACAGCGCGACTAACCAAACAGCGCGACTGACCAAACAGCACGTTGACCAAACAGCATGTTGACCAAATAGCGCAACTGGCCAAACTGCAAGTTGACCAAACAGCACATTGACCAAACAGCACATTGACCAAACAGCGCGACTGACTAAACAGTGCAACTGTCCAAACAGCATGACTGACCAAACAGCACAATGGCCAAACACCATGTAGACCAAACAGTGTGACTGACCAAACAGCACACTCACCAAACAACACTCTGAATAAACAGCATGGCTGATGTGCATGGTACAGCGCGACTGACTAAACAGCGCGACTGACCAAACAGTGCGACTGACTAAACAGTGCAACTGTCCAAACAGTGTGACTGACCAAACAGCACATTGGCCAAACACCATGTAAACCAAACAGTGTGACTGACCAAACAGCACACTCACCAAACAACACTCTGAAAAAACAGCATGGCTGATGTGCATGGTACACAAAGAAGTGCCCACTATTGTTTTTATACCTCTTTCATCCCTTTATACCCATTTGATTGCTTTTTTATTTTTTTATTTTATTTTATTTTTTCTATTTACTTTGGCCCTCCAGAGGCAATTTCCACCTTCTAGTTTTATTTAAATGTCAATATCTCAAAAAGTATTCCCTGCACATCCATGGTTTAAAGTTTGAATTGAATAAGAAGCTGTATCATTCCGAAATTTGCAACAGAAACATTTATTTCAGAATGGTCACATACAGTATATACATAATAATCATAACATAAGTAGCCTAATATATTTCAATACGTTTTTTTAAAAACATACAAAAGCACGTATGTTTTTACAGAACAACAGCAACGTACACTGCCTGGCCAAAAAAAAAGTCACACACTTGTATTTTGTTGGACCGCCTTTAGCTTTGATTACGGCGCCCATTCGTCGTGGCATTGTTTCGACAACCTTATGCAATATCACAACATTTATTTCTGTCCAAAGTTGCATTCATTTTTGGCCGAGATCTTGTATTGATGAGAGTCGAACCACTCCATAAAGTCTTCTCCAGCACATCCCAAAGACTTTCAATGGGGTTAAGGTCAGGACTCTGGTGGCTAATTCATGTGTGAAAATGATTCCTCATGCTCCCTGAACCACTCTTTCACAATTTGAGCCCGATGAATCTTGGCATTGTCGTCCTGGAATATGCCCATTGATGGGATAACCTGGTCATTCAGTACATTCAGGTACTCAGCTGACTTCATTTTATTGCTGCATAACGTTGCTGAGCCTATACCTGACCAATTGAAGCAATCCCAGATCATAACACTGCCTCCAGAGGCTTGTACAGTGGGCACTATGCATGACGTGTGCAACGGCGACTTTTTTTTTGGCCAGGCAGTGTATTTCAGCTCTAGTTGGTCGCTGTGGAAATGTCGACTGTATGGGACTTTGGCAAGTTATAACAAGATAAACTCTTCAGGGTTAATCAGAAAACAGCTGTAGCTGAATATACTGGTAAGTACTTGGTTTCCTAAACATATTTATATGTGAGATTTTGGAGAAAAAAAATTAGGTGTCTTCTAAACCAAAAGTGCATCAGGTACTGTATAGTACAGTAAGCATGGGAAAACGGCAAATGCTCATTTGTACAACGTTTAAAAAAAATATTATTTCTATATGTGAACATGATTTTCTTAGTGTGTATAAACGCCCAGCGCATTTTATGCATTTTACAGTTTATAATTTCAGACAAACATGAATACTAATTGAGACGGATACGTCTCAACCACTAGGGGTGAAGTTTACAGAGTGAATTCCTGTATTTATTCCTGTTTTTATTCCTCCAAGTCGGTAGATCCACGGTACAGTGGCATCCGTTTCACGGCACCGGTCGTAGACATTACAGTGGGCGGGATCAACTGGACTTCATAGTGAATCTGCAGAATCAACATGGATACCAGCCAGAATCGCGAAACGGGTGCACAATTGTGCAATCCAAACTTTAACAATACTGTTATCTTTTCTCTTTGATACAATCAATAAAGCTTAAAATGTAAACCTTTTTAAAAACATGCATGAATTTTACAGATTCTTTTAAAAGTCTATTCACCTAAGTCTACTTTTTACTGTAGAAGCGGGGTGGGCAATTCCATTCCTGCAGGGCCGGTGTGTATGCAGGTTTGCATTGGCACCAATTACACTGGCCATATTAGCTAATTAGCTCCATATACTTATGGCTGGTTTAACCATAGATTAGACTACAATAAGATCATATTGGGACACAGGATCCGCCTTCAGCTGTCATTCATGAACTTATCAAGAAATGTAGCTAAAACATCAACTACTAAATGATTGGGCTAATTAAATAAGAGCAGAAGTTGACATGAAATCCAGAAACAGACAAAGCCCTCCTTGACAACCTCTGCTATAGAACCTATAGAGCAGTGGTTCTCAGGTTCGGTCCTGGGCCCCCGTGTATACTGGTTTTCATTCCAACCACAATTGCAATCCCAGAAGCTGTTCATTTTTCTTAATTGCGCTTTTCATGTTTTGAGGGATTATTTACCCTCTTAAAACAAATTATGACAGAGAATATCTATGCATGCCATGTGGAATCAATGTACCATTTTGCTTATCGTGCTATATTGCAAACAAGTTAATTAAAAGTAAGAAAACAGATCAAATTAATGACCGAGGTGAACCAATAGGCTCCTAATTGGTGAAAGTGTGGGCACATGGCCACGAAAACTAACCATTTGGTTGATAATGAACAATTCAAAGAAAACGCAAATGATAATGAGCCAAACTTGCATTGTGTTAATAAGTTAAGGAAAATATTATGAACTTAAACGCCTGTGTTCAACAGCATAATTCGGCCTATTGATTCACCTCTGTCTTGAATTCGACCCCTCCAAAAAATTACAATGTTACAGTGTTAGTATACATTTTTGTAGCGATATCAATGAAAAATAATTGTATTCCACTGCAGTGGTAGACCATGGTGGGTCGCAAAGCTCCATGTCTCAAACAGTGTAGGCTACTTTACCACTTTTGATTTTATCATCCCGGGATATGAGACATTGTTTTGACTGCATTCCAAAAAGCATACTCATGCACTTGGTAGTATGTACAGACATTAACAGTAATCTGGTACGTACCACCTGATACACAGTACTAAAAAATGGTCACGTTTGGAACACATTTTTACATGATATTATAGGCATTTAGCAGACGCTGTTATGCAGAGCAAATTACTCTGCTGTTTCATTATTTACATAGGATCCATTTATACAGCTGGGTATATACTGAAGCAATTCAGGTTCAGTACCTTGCTACAATGGTTTTCTACCTGGGGAATTGAACCTGCAAACTTTAGGTAACAAGCCCACGTCCCTAATCTGTCAGGACTCTGAATTGTGGTTGTTAGTTGTATTATGTTCTTATGGTTTTTATTTATTTCCTCATCATGTATTTATTGTTGGTCGCACTGTTCCGTGTTTGCTTTGTCGTCACTCCCCTGTCTTCGTCTCACTATTCAGTAGTCTTGATTTCGGCTTTCCGTGATTTCGGTTTTTCTCTGTATTTCCTCTGTCATGCGATTCCTTCATTACTAATTACGTCATTGTAAATAATACTAATTAACTAACAACTACTAACATCTTAGAATTAGGGTCTACTAATCTACTAATGACTAACTTGTATATAATACTAATCTATTAATCTACTAACGCCATAGAATCAGGGTTTTCTACTAATCTACTAATTTACTAACGGGTCATTCCGTGTCAAATCAACCAGTGGTCCCTGCATGACCCTCTCAGATTTTGATGAAACTCCATCATAATAATCCATTGTATGAAAAATGAACACACACAAAAAATTAGCATGTCGTTTCCGAGATATGGCCTCCTGAAATTTGCTCAAAACCTCCGTCTTTCCCGCTCGCGAGTCGTGAAAACGCGCAAATGTGATTTTTTCAGACTTTGGAAGCTTATAACTTGGGATTGGTAACAGCTATAGAGCTAAAACTTGGTATCCTACCTTACCTTCCTCCGTTTTGTACGAATCTGGCAGATTACTTGTACCCCTTCCCTTTTCAAGTTATATGCACCCAAAGTAGCCACTTTGTTCAGTTGCACATGTTTTTGGTGAATTTCAAGGTCACCCTGTGCCCATACGAGTGGACATATACAGTCCCGGCCAAAAGTCTTGTCGCATAAGTGGACAAAAGTGACAATTGCTAATTACCCAACTCTTAAATAGCTAATACAGTTAGGAAACAACACAAATGAATCATAAGTGTCTAAAGTTTATTTAGATACTAGCAAAATGACATTTCAAAATTGTTACTAAATGTTACAGCTTGATAATGATGAACAAGCCAGTTTCTACCTGGACAAAAGTCTTGTCGCAAATCAAATTATAATCAATACATTTTTGTCTTTCTCAAAAAGTTAATAAAATACCAAATGAAAAATCAGTCTAGTATTTCATCATGGACTATAAGTTAAGAAATTAATATCTTGTTCCTTTGGCCTGCAGAACAGTTGCCATCCGGTTTGGCAGAGAGTCGTAGAGCTTGTTGATGAAGTCGTTGGGGATGGCATGGAAGGCCACCTTGCAGGCATCCCAAAGCTCCTCCAAGTTCTTTGGCTTGGTCCTCCAAGCTTCCTCCTTCATTCTTCCCCAGATATGCTCAATAATATTCATATCTGGAGACTGTGCTGGCCATCCCTGAAGGACCTTGATCTTCCCCCTGAGAAACGTCATAGTGGAACCTGAGGTATGGCAAGGAGCTCCATCCTGTTGAAAAATCTGACCCCTCTTGTAGTTGGGAATGTACTGGGAGGCAAGAATCTGTTGATATTTGGCACTGTCAATGTTACCATCCACCTTACAGATCTCCCTGGCACCTCCGTATTGGATGTAACCCCAAACCATAATCTTTCCACCTCCAAATTTGACTGTCTTCTGGGTGAACTGTGGGTCCAGACGGGCCCCAGAGGGTCGTCGACAATATTGGCGGCGCTTGGGATGGAGCTCAACTGACGATTCATCTGAAAAATCAATTTTTTGCCACTTTTCTGCTATCCAACCTTCCGTCAGGCTGTGGGCCTTGGCGTACGCAACACGGTTTCTTAGCTGTCTCTTGTTTAGCGCTGGTTTCTGGGCAGCAATACGACCGTGGAGACCATTGCGAGCAAGAATCCGACGTACAGTTCTTGACGAAACAGGCGTTGCTGGCGTCCACTCCTACCTGGGGCTGGCTTTTGACCATCGGACCAGCAAGCTGTCGTCTCGAGCAGTTGTCTTGTGCGGTCTGCCCGACCTGGGTCTGTCATGGACGTCGCCAGTCTCTTGGTAGCGCTTGCAAATCCTCTCCACCTGCCGTTTAGACACATTGAAGATGTCTGAAACTTCAGCAGGAGACTTGGACTTGAGATTCTTGATGATCAGCACTTTGGTTTCTGGTTTGATCTTGGGCATGTTGACAGAAGCAATGTTGAGCATGAACTTGGCTTAAAGTGTCAAATTTCTGCTTTTATAGCTCAAAGTTACCTACAGCTGACTAATCAAGCCCCTTGTTTGTTTCTTCCTTATTCACTGTGGCCTAGAAATTGGAGTTGGCCATTGCGACAAGACTTTTGTCCGGCCAAAACTGGCCTGTTGATCATCATCAAGCTGTAACATTTAGTAACAATTTTGAAATGTCATTTTGCTAGTATCTAAATAATCTTTAGACACTTATGATTAATTTGTGTTGTTTCCTAACTGTATTAGCTAATTAAGAGTTGGGTAATTAGCAATTGTCACTTTTGTCCACTCATGCGACAAGACTTTTGGCCGGGACTGTACATCCCATATCACCGATGTATTATCTATAGGTGTATGTCTATGGTCACAAGCAAGTACAGGCTAATCAATTCATTTGTAAAGGAATGACATCCATCCAAAGTTGGGTCCGGATGAAAAAAAGTCTAAAACACAATGTCCGTCTTGTCAATGGATCACCATGTGGACAGTTAAAACCTTTTCTGAAATTTACACCAGTTAAACAGATATATTAGATCTACTCATCAACCAAATTTCAGCTTTGGTACTCAACTCCTTCATGGTTAGACCACATTTAGAAAAATACAAATTTTTCACAATTCCGGGGATACAAAACTTAAAATCGGCCGATCTACGTGCGTAAGGTCTGATCACAACATGCATATTTATCACAGGAGATAGGTAAAATAAAGTTAAGATGCCCCCTAGGGCCTAGAGCTAAGGTTAGATGTGGAATTTCCCATGTCAGGTAAATACAGGGATAACCCATTACGCAATGATGGGATTTCCCATTACCAGGCAACAATATTTGGTCAATTTCATTCTAGCTCTATCATTCAAGAATTGAGATCCCATCAGTGAACCTAATCGATTACAGAATACATCCCAACTATATTTATTTACTAACTGCGAAACATGCGTATGCTGCTTTTACTGTACCATGCATAGTTTTGTTTCCTAGGCCTACAATGCAATAACATTTATTTTGGAAGCAGTATTCATAAACTCCTCAAAATGGCAGGGACATCTTCTATGTCAGACTGCAATATTGGTTTGGTGTTAAATGATGCTTGCCACAAAACAACGTTCAGAAGAGAAAGGGGTTTGATGGCTGCAACCGAGTTGTCAGAAGAGGACATAAAACTATTGGCATGGAGAAGTGGAGTGACATTATCTGACATTATCAGTGTATGGTTTAAAGTACATGTACTATTCTGTTTGATGTCTGATACATAATTTGACACTTTTAAGTAGTAACGTAACTCTTAAGACTTATGTGAATTCCTGATATGTTAAAATATGTGTACTTTTCAAAATGCTATCTAACCATGAAGGAGTTGAGTACCAAAGCTGAAATTTGGTTGATGAGTAGATCTAATATATCTGTTTAACTGGTTTTTCAGAAAACGTTTTAACTGTCCACATGGTGATCCATTGACAAGACGGACTGTTGTGTTTTTGACTTTTTTTCACCCGGACCCAACTTTGGATGGATGTCATTCCTTTACAAATGAATTGATTAGCCTGTACTTGCTTGTGACCATAGACATGCACCTATCGATAATACATCTGTGATATGGGATGTATATGTCCACTTGTATGGGCACAGGGTGACCTCGAAAATCACCAAAAACATGTGCGACTGAACAAAGTGGCTACTTTGGGTGCATATAACTTGAAAAGGGAAGGGGGTACAAGTAATCTGATTCGTGCAATATGGAGGAAAGTAAGTTAGGATACCAAGTTTCAACTCTATAGCTGTTACCAATCCCAAGTTATAAGCTTCCAAAGTCGGGGGGGAAAAAAAGTGAGGTTTTGAGCAAATTTCAGGAGGCCATATCTCGGAAACGAGATGTCGTATGAGGCTAATTTTTTGTGTGTGTTCATTTTTCACACAGTGGATTATTATGATAGAGTTTCATCAAAATCTGAGAGGGTCATACAGGAACTTTTCAGAAAACTGGTTGATTTGACACGGAATGACCCTAACTTCATCTTCTTTCCTCGCTGCAGCTGTCTCTCTGCCTGTTCTATCACTAATTATCTTTCTTTGGTTCCTCTATTAACTACAGCTGACTCACGTTTCCGCTTTCCTATTCCTTGTTTGCACTTGTCTTATTGGAGTCCATGTCATGTTATCTCTATGTATTTGGTTCTGGTCCAGTCTGTGTCTTACGTTCTCCCTCGTTATTGTATTATCAGCTTCCCTTATCGTTTCATTGTGCTCACCTGTGAGCAATTTCCCTTCCCCGCCTCTGCACACCTGTTCCCCATTTTGTCTGTCTTCCTCTCTGTATATATACCGTTATCTCAGTCTGTCTTCACGAGTTCCTCACCATTGGTTTGTGTTATAAGAGTTTTTCAGAGTACCTTCCGAGTTTTGTTAACCCTCGGCCTTCCCCTGTTATTTTATTTTCGTTGTCTGTTCTTTGTTTTCTTTTCTATTTGTTCTTTACGCCTCCCTGGTTTCGATTCCTGCCTGTGTTCTCGCGACCCTGTTTTTGGATTCTGTTTTTGTGCCTCTGCTGTGCTTTCCCGGTTTTCGACCCTGCCTGTTATACTACGGATTGCTGCCTTGACCTTTTATTAAACTTCGTTTTTTGTACTTCCTGCCTGCTACTGGGTCCTGTTTCCACCATCCCTAACATAATCATTACACAACACTGTCCTCATCAACTAGTCATGAATTTTGACCTACATATGTATATTGACGACTGGAGTACACTTATCAAACTTTCTGCAGTGGCGGCTCCTGAGCTGAAAATTGGGGTAGCGGAAAACTTCCCTTTAAACTGATTAGTGGTCTTAATAATTTTTCAATCCGTTTCCTTGATTAACAATAGGCTACATCAGCGTTTAATTCACCAATTACTCAATGCCATCAAATGTAGCCGGTTCTCCTCAATTAGGCTATTAGGCAAGTAATATATAGACCCAGGTGTAAAAATATTAATGAAAATTAAACGATCTTAAAGCTCAGATTTTGTTAGATTATTTTTTTATTGCAGGTTGTGTCACGATCCAACTCACTGACTGAACCCAAACGCACGACCAAGAGACAGAGAAACAGGAATGGGTATTTATTTAGAAAGCTTGGGGCAGTCCCAAGCTGTACATAGGCAAAAACACAACAAAACAAGGAATGAGGAAGTCTTTAGACTCAGCTACGTGCTCAAAGCCGGAGCTGGACTTGTTCGACCACTCTAGTTCCAAACCGGAACTGGACTGGAACTGGACCGGGAGGTCCAACGGGAACTGGTAAGGCGGACACAGCAGACTGTTCCAAGCCGGAACTGGACTTGGGTTCCGAACCGGAACTGGACTGGAACTGGACCGGGAGGTCCAACGGGAACTGGTACAGCGGAAACAGCAGACTGTTCCAAGCCGGAACTGGACTTGGGTTCCGAACCGGAACTGGACCGGGAGGTCCAACGGGAACTGGAACAGAGGAAACAGCAGACTGTCCCAAGCCGGAACTGGACTTGGGTTCCGAACTGGAACTGGACTGGAACTGGACCGGGAGGTCCAACGGGAACTGGAACAGTGGAAACAGCAGACTGTTCCAAGCCGGAACTGGACTTGGGTTCCGAACCGGAACTGGACTGGAACTGGACCGGGAGGTCCAACGGGAACTGGTACAGTGGAAACAGCAGGCTGTTCCAAGCCGGAACTGGACTTGGGTTCCGAACCGGAACTGGACTGGAACTGGACCGGGAGGTCCAACAGGAACTGGTACAGCGGGAACAACAGGCTGTTCCAAGCCGAAACTGGACTTGGGTTCCGAACCGGAACCGGACTGGAAATGGACCGGGAGGTCCAACAGGAACTGGGTTGAGGGACAGGCACGAACCGAACTGGCACAGGTACTGTAAGGCAGAGGTAGGTATTAGGCAGGACACGCACAGGGTAAGGCAGTGAAGTGGAGCTCTGGTTAGCCCGGTCTGGGTAGCTGGACCACAGCGGAGCCTGGGACCGTAACCGCAGCAAGGTGGGCGCCACGGCCGGACAGGAACCACTGAAGGGTGGAGAGACAGCACACCCAGCTGCGGGTGCAACGTTAGATGAGAGCTGAGGTACTGTAACAAACACACAGAGTGGAAAAGCTGCAGGCTGGACGGAGCTGAGGTGGATAATAGAATAAGCGAACTTAAATAGGCAGACAGGACTGAAGCAGTTAGGACAGGAAAATCTACAAACTGTGAGTACCGGTTACAGAGTAGAAACAGGAATCTAAAGCCTAACTGAGCATAAACGGACAGGACTAAAGACAGGAGACCAAGACCAAACGAAGTACGTTAACGAACTGGCGCTGAATAGCAGCCAGTCGGGGGTTTAAGTAGGGGAGTGAAATGGAAACCAATAACGAAAGCGTGAGGAATGTGACCGCGGGTGATTGAATAATTAAACAGGTGAGGAATGCATGCCACAAGAGGGAAAGGGGATAGGTGAAACCAAAGTGGGTAAAAGGAGTGAAACAAACAGAGGGAACACGCCCAGTCTGCAGCAAAAGGGAAAACATGGACAAGGGAATAAAACATGACACGGAGGGAAGGGGTAAAACATGGAAAACGGACAGGAAGGGAACGGAACGTTACAGGTTGTGCTAAATAAAAAAAATAATCTAACAAAAGCTGAGCTTTAAGATCGTTTAATTTCCATTAATATTTTCGGAATTAAGAGTGCGGAGA